>CM052722.1:110522608-110543295 GCA_028551405.1 Uromys caudimaculatus | reverse complement strand
TTTTTTTTTTTTTTTGTTTGTTTGTTTTGGGGGTGTTATTCTTATGTGTTTGAATGTTTTGCCTGTGTGTATGTCGGTTCTTCACTTTCATGCCTGGTGCACACAGAGGGCAGAAGAAAGCTTCAGCTCTCCTGGGACTGGACTTACAGATGGTTATAAGCCACCATGTAGATGCTGGGAATCGAATCTGGGTCCTCTGTAGGAGCAACAAGTGCTCTTAACTGCTGAGCCATCTCTTCAGCAGGTATAAAACCCCTTCTTAAATTAAGTCAGAGGCTACTTCATGAGAACAATATTTAAACAAGACATTGGGATATTGTAATTTTCTGAGTATGCTCCGTAAGCAGGATCATTTGGAGCATCTCAGAAATTCATATTTCTAGTTTGTTCTACAAGGGCTGAAGCAGAGAATCTGGGAATAAAACTAGCCAAGACTGGAAACATAATTTGTGGGCCTGATGCAAAATTAAATGTTGGCTTCCATTTTTGTAAAGAAAAAAAAAAGCATTAGGAATGTCACAATGGCAACAGCAGAGCAGTAAACCAGGTGTGGGGCCAGCAAAAGCACAAGGCCCTGTGTGATCGCCCAGGTGACAGACCCATGATGTCAGGCTTCTGCCTGTCAACTGTGTTGCTACAAGCACTTCGAGTGATTCTGATGCCCGCTGAAGTGTGAAAACTGCTGCACTAATGCTTTTTCAATCTTAACATGAAGTCCGTTTGCTAAAGAAAATATCAGAAATAGAGACATTAGCAAAGGAGAAAACTAATTTATAAAAGAATAACAAGCAACCTCATTAGCCTGCATTCTCCCTTATAAATACCCTTTATAAGCTTCCCTTATTTTATTACTATTATTTGATGGTATTGGAGACCAAACCCAGGGCCTCCTGCATGCCACTGAGCTTCCCTCCAGCTCCTACAGTGAGCATTCATAGTAGCTCTACAGCTATACCAGATACCCTTGGTCCTCATATCTGCTCCCACTTTCTACTGTACTGTAATAGCAAGCTGTTCACCTTTGCCATGTCAATTGCCCCAGCTTCCTGCCCTAGAGCTGCTTGACTGGAAACATGACTGCTCACTGGAACATCCCTTGAATTGGTGATCATTCTTTTCTTCCATGTCCTGGGTAGAAAGAATTCAAGCTGTGTTCTTAGGAGGTCTCCAAGGCAATCTGATCCCCAGTTTTCCACAGTAGTAACAAATTCAGCAACATACACTGAATTGGCTTTTCTTATATATTCCTTTTCAGTATTTTCCTTTAATTTCTCCTTTCTTTCTCCCAGAACTACCTTAAAAGAAATGTATCTTAGATTCCTTTTGGGCTTCTAACACTTGGTTTATCTTGACATCCCTAATGCTTTTTTTTTTTTTTCAAAAATGGAAGCCAACATTTAATTTTGCAACAGGCCCACAAATTATGTGGAAATAAAAGATAAGATAATTGTCTTCCAATCAAGTAAATAGAGCACTACTGTTTGGCCACTGCCACATGGCACACATGAGTTGAATCCTGGTTTTTCTCTTTTGTTGAGGTATATTATTCCTGGCATAAAAGTTTTCTGTATGTAGGTGAATTTTCTAGCACAGAATCTCTTGGAGGTAGAACACATGTATCAAAATGTTGAGCATTTTTAGCCAGCTATGATCATACTCATCTGTAATCCAAGCACTGGGGAGGGTGAGGTCTAGTCCAGCCTGGGCTACAGAGTGAGTTCCAGGCCAGTCTTGGCTCCAGAGTGAGCCTAAGGTTTCTTGGCTGCCTTCTTTGTGATTGTTATTGCATGTAGTGCTCAGTCACATGTCCCACTGAACATTCCATGAACTCTGTATTGAGAGGGCCACCTTACTAACATGCCCAAACTGAAACTGACTTCAGAAATGTTAAATTCAGCAAAATTATACTGTAGGAGCTCCCAGAACATATTGTGTGCCATGCATGGTGGTGGTGGTGCTGCTCGTGGTAATGGTGGTGGTGGTCTCCAAATCAAAATAGACTACAAGGCTACCCCACCTAACTTGACCTCAGAGAACCTTAGTTTGAAACCAAGCTTGGCTATTCTTAAGGTTCTTTGGTTGGACCTCTGAAAGCCATGGGAACCTGGAGGCCTGTGCAGGTAGGCCAGCAAGCAAAGCAGTGCCAGGCTCGAGAGCAGCCTGGTCAAGTCAGTGATACTGGAGGGGGGTAGAGGGAGGATCATCATCTTCAGGCCCAAGCCTGCTTTCTGCAGCCTCAGGAATATTCAAGCAAGCCTTCTCTTGACAACACCCCTTAAAAAACCTCTCGTTTCTTCTGTGCTGAGTCTTGTCATATTTACCACGCCACAGAAACAGCTGGCCCTCTTTTCTGTTCTCACCCACACCTACCCTAGTGATTAACAGCACTTGCACCATTTAGCCAGCAGCCAAGAAAAATATGGGCCACTCCTTAAGCCAATCTCTCTACTCACAACCAAGCTTAGTGTTTCCAGCAGAGTCTGACCCTTTCTACCAGCAAGAGAAGATCATTGGCATTGCCCTGGTAGAGGGCTTGGAGGAGCAGAGCCTTGCTTTACCCCATACCTGCAACTTGTGTGTGATCTCTGATTCTGGAACCTTTACTAAGGGGGCTCATATTCAAGGAGGGAGGAGACTTCTTCAGCAGTTCCTGAAAGGGCTTCACTGTGTGGGCTAACACGGAGGACTTCAGTGTCAAGAAGGCAAATATATGGAGATGACATGTCCCTTCTGACATAACTTGTTTCTCCAGCTGAAGGAAAGTGTGTTTGGCCAAAAACTCAAGTTGTAGCCTAAGATTTGCAAACCCAGATGAATGTGGGGGATGACTCCTAGCCTCCCAAGGCAGAAAAAAATAAAGGAAGGAATCCCAAGGGTAGGCTAGCCTTTTGCATACATAAGTGTGGTGGCATTCCATGGAAGACCTTCTCTGGTACAGCTGCTCAGATCTCAGCTATCGGAGTAGCCCAAGTATGTGGTTGTAGTAGATTTCAATAGGTGCTGTCAAGTATATCCAACAGGGTCTCAGAAACATTCCTTGAATTAGAGGAAGAGGAGGTTCTTGGCTGGGAAAGAGAGGGGAACTGAGCCAGCCAAGGACTGTGGGCACCAACTAGTATCCAGATCTTTGCTCTTCACAAAGTGCTCAAGGACAAGGCTAGAAGCTAAGCAGGCAGTAGGAAAGCCCCCTTCCAATTTCAGGCCACTTGCAATTGGAGGAAATGTGTTCTCTGCCTTTGTTTCAGGAAAATATAGGTGCTATGCAGCTAGTCAGCTCACTGATTTCTTGCTTGCCACTGGTTTGGAACTGGTATACTGCTGCTTGGAGGGTGGGGGTTGGGAGAGGATGTGCAAGTCTAGCTGGCCTTAAAGTGCATGATAAAAGGTGTGTTCTGAAATTGGCAGAATATCCTGTTTTATTCATGAAGTACCTGGCTCAAAATAGAGTGAGAGTGCTTACATGTGGATGGCCAGGCGAGCTTGTAAGTGAGAAATAAAAACACTTCAGCCGCAGCATTTCCAACCCAACATCAAATGGGGGGCTTATGTAATTGTCACTTAGTCATAGTAATAAGTATACAACTTGCCAGGCTGATAACAGAGCAGAGGAGGGAGGAGGAAGATTGGCTGAGAGCACTATCTCCCAGCTCCCAGGGAAGCCAGAGGCTGGCAGCATCCACCACTGCTCAGAAGTTGAAGAATTGGGGTTTGGGAGACAAGATAAGCCAGCTCCTCATTCTATCCTGGCTTAAGTGCCCTTGACAGTGGCTGTCAATAGGAAGCCCCACCTAGATACCCAAGATCAACCCTTTCATTAAAAGTGAGGAAGGCGGATCTTCCTGACTGCTGCTGGAAGAGCCAGCTTGAGGGGTTCTCTAAAAGGTGCATATGCCTAGAAGCAAATCCACTGAAAGGCTCTTTATTGCCCCATAAGATAGGTTCCAGCTACAGCCTTAGAGTTTTACCTAATTCCACTGCTGTCCATAGACACAATCTAGCATCTGAGCCAGAATCTTACTTGTGGTAAAGAGATATTCAGGAATGACAACACTATAAACAACAGAACCAGAAGAAAATGACATTAACAATACTTTATGGCTTGGAACCAAATTCATTTGTTGATTTAAAATTGAGAGTTAGGAGAAGAGGGAGAACGGAAAGAGAGAGAAAGGAAGTGGAAGAGGGAAAAGAGAAAATGGAGATTCAATTGAGAAATACAGAACTGTGTGTGGCCCAAACTCTATAAATAGCCATAAGGCAACTCACTGTCTAGAAGACGATGTCAAGCTAGCATCAGAGCTTCAGCCTCTCGGGCCACACCCTGCTTCACTCCTGTACCTGTGTGAACACAGGCAAGTCAGTATCCCTCTTTGAGCCTCAGTGGCCTCAACCCAAACATGAAGAGACCATTTTTATTGCAGAGGAACACTGGACCATTCAAATTAGCTAATGCCCCCGAAAACTGCAGAGGGGAGGTGAATGCTGCTTGGAGTAATGTGAAAATGAAACAAAACAGAACCAGAGAGCAAGGCTACATGCATCACTGTATGTCTCCCCACTTACAGATTTTATTATATCTGTTGCCAGGAATGTCTCCTCCTTCAGGTCTCACCATACACATCAGGTCCTAGGGAAAGCCTTCTCTGGTCCTGATTCTGACAGTTTATATTGATTGTCAGCTTGACAGAATATAGAATCACCTTGAACACAAATCTCTGAATATGTCTGTGATGAAGTGTGGAGACTGTGTTAACTGAAGTTGGAATACCCATTCTACCAGGGTGGCAGCCATGGGGTGGATAGCCAAGATTGAATGAAAAGGAGCAAATGAGCTGGGCACTTGTAGCCCTCACTTGTTCTCTATTTCCTGGTTAGGAATGCAGGGTACTTAGCCGAGCCATGCTCCTGCCACCATGCCGTCCCACCCTGATAGACTGCATCTTTCAACTTGTACTACAGAGGAACCCTCCTTTCTTAGGTTGCTTTTGTCAGGTGGTTTTGAAATGGCAATGTGAAAACTAGCTGCAATGCTGGGCTAAGCCCGCTTCTTTTTTGGTCCCTGGGCTTCTGAAGAATACTTGCTTCCATGTAGTTTCTATTAAGCTTCACTGCTTCCCTCCTAGACTTTAAAGCTCATTGTTAGGAGCTCTTCTTTCTTCACTTTTGAACGCCCTGCATCGAAGTCTAAGCCCTGGTGCTGAGTTGCTGCTCAATGAATGCTGAATGAATGAATGGCTCTACTACTCTCCACGAGTCTCTACTTTCTCAGTGTCTATGTCTGTTAAGTGAGAATGGCAATGTTGATGTTCCTAGTGGTATCGAAATAGTCTATTTGGAATCACTTATATTGGATGATTTCATGTTATCTTTGCAACAACATTTATGTAATATCCTGTTATAACCCTTAGTTAACCAATTGGGAAACAGATACCTAGTATGCAAGCCACCCAGATAACACAGTTTTTATGGGTAAATCCAGTAACTGAATCTATATTAACCTTATTGTGGGAGCTAACAGTCCACCATACCCTCATATTGCTGATTGGGAAACGATGAACTGCTTGGAATATTGGAGTCCTATAGATAGTGACAGAAGAAGTTGTAGGGTGCTATGGAGGTAGAAGCAGAAGAGGTAGCAATGGTGAGGCAGGTGGAGGCAAAGGACTTGGATGTGGTGGTAAAGATGGAAGCAGAGATGGTGTCCACTTTGGAGGTGATGCTGGTCAAGGTAGTGATAGTAGTAAAGGAGGCTCTTTCTCGGTCTTAGAGTCATTTCTGGGTCTTTCCCGCCTTTGCCAAAGAGATGGAGTAATCTGGGAGCTAAAGGAAGCTTAGCAGGAGGAAGTAAAGAGGAAAACTGAGTCCACTCACTGAACTCTGCTGTGTAGAATGGGGGTAGCATATAGCATCTGGCATTAGTTGTCCTTTAGGCTGGGAAGCTTGCTAGCTTGAAGGTACTGCTTCCATTATGGCTTTCCTCTGGCAAAGGCCTATTTCTCTTGCAAATTCATTTTGACCAGAATATGGCAAAAGAGAAAGAGAGAGGAAGGAATGTTGTAATGACATGTCTAGATTACTTTGAACCCCAAAGATAGTTTATAAGTATCTTTGGGGGTTCTTTAAGGAAGAGATTATTAAGAGAGAGAAGTCCAATTTGCCCAGGAATGACCCAGAGTAACAACTTACCAAAACAAACCTGAGGACCCATTTCACAGCTGTCTTTGAGATCTGTAAAGTACACTTTCCTGGACACAACACGTTCCCTTCATACTCCTCTCTCTCAACCAGCTTTCAGGAGGATTTGGACTAGCAAAACAACAGCAACAACAAAACAAAACAAAACAAAAACAAACACAAACACAAACAAACAAACAACAACAAAAACCTGGCTGCAACAGTTCCCTCACTTCCTACTCTGGCTTGCAGAACTGGAGCTCCTCCCCTGGCTTCAGGCCTAGTATCTGTGCCTCCTGGGTGGAGGCTGCCTTTCACTCCACACAAACTGCACTCCGGTCAAGGGACTTGCTTTGGGGTTTGCTTTCTACTCCAGGGCATAACAGAGTAGCCCTTTCCACTAACCCACTGACACAGCAACCTCTCTTTGAAATGCACCGAGGGATCCTATCACAGAAGAACCTTCTAGGAAAGTGGCCTCAACCTTCCTTACAATGGTGGTGGCCTGCTACCTTCACTTGGATTTCAGTTCTACAATTTCCACTTTCTTTACTTTGCTACTAGCCAAGTGGCCAGCTCAACTTGGATGTTTTTCCTCTAATTTTACTCTTTGCATGTTTTTAGACTCATTTAGATGCTTCACCGTCTTGAACCCTCTCCAGAGGACACACAGATACTCTGATGGGGAGAAAGAGCATCATACAGGGTGAGGGGAGCACTTACAAGAAAGAAAGAACATTCCTTCTAGGAGGTAGGTCTGACTGAAGGAATCCGAGCTTTGCTTGGTATGAAAGAGAATGTAGTATCTGAACTAGGCAATGGCAAGGGAGAATGTTCTGGCTTGGGGGTGGGGGTGAGCAGGTGAGGAGAACAATGGAGTTGTTTGCCACACTCCTCTGAGGGAAGTTACACTCTCAGAAGAGGAAGGAAGGAAGGAAGAAGGAACTGCAAACAGACAAAGGAGGGCCCTGGCTCAGGCCTAAGCCTCCCTGCTCCTTGGAGAACTAAAGTGCTGCTTAGGCCAGTGCATTTGCAGTGCTGACTTCAAGTTTTGGCCTCAGCAGAAGAGCTGACATTCTGCCTCTTACAGCGAGGTCTAAGATCTTTTGGGGACTCTCCGGGTAAATGTGGAGAATCAACTGACTTCCTCCTAAGCTCTGTAAGTTGGCTCTGCTGCTCAGCTCCATCCCTGTGCACTCATTGTCTCCTTTGAATTTTCGAGGCAGTGTTTCATGTATCCCAAGCTGGCCTTAAACTAGCTAAATAGACAAGAATAACCCTGACCTTCTGATCTTCCTGCTTCTTTCTCCCAAATGCTGGAATCACAGGCATGCACTGCCATTCCTTGAGATTTTTTGTCATGCTGTTTTCTCCCTGGCTCTCTAGACCCATACAGCTTTTTTGTTAGTAAATCAAATGCTACCTCCTTCATGATGCCCTCTTACATTTCCCAGTGGTAATCAATCACATTCTCTTTTATTTCCAGTAGCAATGTCCCTTTATTATATGCAGCCTTTCATTCCTCTGTGTACATTCACGTTTTCTAATTACACAAGCATGCTTAGAGGGATAATTTGTATAAAATCAGAAAAACAAAGAGAAAACCCATCTATAATTCTCCCTTCCAGAAATGCCGGTTGTTAACAATTGCCATAGTTCTGTACATGAATCAGTTGCTGAAAGTAAGTGTACTTATCTTGTTTTTGTTTTTCTATCCTCCATTTCTTTGAGTGTCTTGAAAGTAAGGTCTATTGCTGACAATTTTTCTCGATTTTCCTTCAGAAGGGTACTTTGCCAGATAAAGACTCCTGGATGACAGTCCTTTTAAACTGTGCCATTCCTTCTGGCTTCCATGGTTTCTGATGAGAACTAGGTTACTGTTCTCTTTCCCCTTATGGGGAGCATGACATTTTCCCTTGTTTCAATTTTCCCTTGTTCTTTAGTTTTCAGAAGTTTGTGATTATTCTGGTACATATTAGACAAATATTGTCTTGTTTTGGGTCCATTCAGTTTTGTGAAAATATAGATTTTCTTCCTGTTAGCAGATCAAAGCCTCTTAGTCATCACTTCCTCAGATCCGCATGGTTTCTAGTCACCTTCTTAGGATTTGATGCTATGAATATTGATCCTTTTCACTGTTTTTGAGACTCTGTTCATTTTTTTTTTCAGTAAAAATTTCCTTTTTGTTTTTGACCAAGTAAATTTGATTGTGGTATATTCAAGTTCACTGATTCTCCTGTTGTTTCAAACACACACTGGAGCATGTCAAGAGAAATGCATGCTTCTTGATTGTGTTATTCAGATAAAAAATGTAGTTCCTTTTATAGCTCCAATTTCTTCAATAAGATTGTCTATATTGTTATTTGCTTCAAGCATGCTTGTAATTGATTGCTAAATTATTTTTGTAATCATTGCTTTGAAATCTTGTTAGATATTTTCACCATCTGATTTGCTTCAGTGTTTGTAGATTGTCATGACAAGTAATTTGATTATATCTTGGATACTTTTGGTGTTGTATTATGTAGTGAAACTTCTTATTTTATTTAAATGTGTTGTACTAAGCCTTATCTGACACATTTTGTTGGGCTAAGGGGATGCTTCTTTGTACACATTCTGGGTCACAAGGAGCAATGTGAAAATCCAGAAATGCCATCTCTGCACTGTGCCATGGTTGTCATGGTCTCTAGCTAGCGTATTTTCTCCTCTTAACCTTTCAGAGTCTTCTTATGTTAGTCTTACATATGAGATTATTTTGGCTGAACTTAGAAAAATATAGAAACTCTGATTACTATATCTTGTCCCAGCTGTACTTTATCTCTTTAATCCTTAGAACAACATTATGAGGGAGGTACTAATATTATGCCCATATTTTCAGATTAATTCATTGAAAGTTGAGGAAGTCACATGCATACTAAATGCTAAATCCTGAGCTAGAACTCAGAGCCACTGACTCCTGGTACAGAGTTTAGTCTGTGACACAAAACTCAGCTCCATACATCCCATATTTTCTGGATGCAGGATAAAGTCTGAGTAGGCCAGGTTGTAATCAGGCAGCCAAAGAGAGGGTGAGAAGAAGAAGAAGAAGAAGAAGAAGAAGAAGAAGAAGAAGAAGAAGAAGAAGAAAAAGTAACAGTGGATTTGGTGTCATTAAATATTCCTAGGGTGGGCAATGGATGTAAAGTATCAAACCAGGGAGCATTTGTCCCTAACATAATGATTTTTGGGGTACGTCACAGATTTGTTTGCTTATGCCATCTCATGGTCATGTTTGTGGCCAAAATGGCTCCAATCTGTATTTCTTAAAAGATGGTCCTGGTTAATTAGATGGACAGATATGGGTGGGAAGATACTACTAAGAATCATATGAATGTTAGTATGGCTGGTCTTCTCTTTCTCTTTGTACAATTGTATATAGATTTAGTGGGTGTGGTGATAAGTATCCAGGGCTGATTTCTGATGTTCACTGTCTCTTTGTGTTCTTGGAGGCCTTTGCTCATTTCTCATCTCCTTAAAACTTGATTTCTCAAACAACTATTATTATCTCTAGTGTATAGGTGAGGCCACTGGGCTGCACAGAAGTGAAGTGGCTTGCTAAAAGCTCTACAGCTCCTAGATATGCTCTGAGCGCTCCCATGATTGAGAAGCTCCTCAAGGCTTCAATTCTGAGTCATTAGCACCTAGCTGAGTGCCTGATACAGAGATAAAGCAGACCTATCTGTTTTCCTCAGAGTCCTGGCTCAATGTGCACGGGATCTAGGAAAGATCTGGAACCACTAAGGAGTCTCAACACTTGTTTGTGGGCAGAAAGCCTAGGATAAAGAAAGAAAATGATGAGGAAAGGAGAAGTCAGCTAATCTGACTTGGAGCTTGTTGATACCTTATACCCTTGCTTCCATATAGACCAAGGGATAGATGGATACAGGACTGGCATTAGCCAGAAGTAATATTATCTGGCATAAGAGTGGCACCTATGATCTACAGATGGAATCTCAGGCCATCTTCTCTCTGATGCTCTGGACATGTTTCTTGGAAATATTATGCCCTTAACAATTGTTCCTCCCTGCCTTGTGTGATACCTGTTGAGTAGGATTAGCTGGCGACATCATGCTAATTACAAGGTTTCAATTACAGGGCCTCAGACAGTAGCAGAGCAGAATATCTTCTGTCATATCTTTTTAGAGTCATCTGAGCTTATATATGTGCTGCTAAATAGAAATATTGCTTTTGGATAGTGTTCTTAATAAACTGTTCAATAGTCTGAGCAGGGAGCTGCCCAGGAACTCAAGAAAGATGATTCATCTGTTTTTTTCACAACGAGGCTCTGTGTAACGCCCAATAACCTCTGCAATTTGTTGAATGTACAGACACACACAGACACACAGACACAGACACAGACATACACACACAGAGAGAGAGAGAGAGAGAGAGAGAGAGAGAGAGAGAGAGAGAGGAGAAAATCAAAATCAAAAATCAATCTTTGGTGTGTTTCTCTATGACAGGACTCTATGGTCATTTACACACACACACACACACACACACACACACACACACACACACAGAGAGAAACAAAGCTCAGGCAAGCTAGGGAGAAAGGAGGTACGGTGTGGAGAATGGAGGAAAGGGGCATATGGGCAGCAGAAAGCAGGTGGCACTCAGGAAAACCCCTTGAGCTCTGCAGCCCATTCTAGATATATTTTCTCAGAATTGAGAGGGCAGAAATCCTGCCTGGTTTCTCTTCCTTCCATAGAGTGTTCTCATTTACACTGCTGCTGCGGACATGCAGGATGTTTGAAGGAGATCATTAGTCTCCAAAGCTCTACTGCTCAGCCCAGCCTGGTATGGTGGAATCAGATGCCAACTGCACTGCCCTGTCCCTAAGGCCAGCTTCCTAGGCTTCCTTCCTCCTTTATTGGGAATAGCTCCTGTGCTCCATCCCATTGCAAATGCTGGCATGCCTGGGGAGAGACTGCCCCCAGTTGCTTGCTGTACATTCCCAGTGGTTGCTGGTTTAACTAGAGCTGATTCCAGGCTTTTCTTCCCCTAAGATTATGGCC
Source organism: Uromys caudimaculatus (assembly GCA_028551405.1). Classification (NCBI taxonomy): domain Eukaryota; kingdom Metazoa; phylum Chordata; class Mammalia; order Rodentia; family Muridae; genus Uromys; species Uromys caudimaculatus. The sequence continues at coordinate 110,532,067 of CM052722.1, read as the reverse complement.
TTGTCTCCACAGTTCCCTTGCCATTGATACTGAAATTCAAGCTCCATAGCAACACTGTCAGTGTAAGAAAGTCACTGTCATTCCAGATTCTCAGTTCTATTCAGACCCAGTCCAGTGCACCTGCTGGTCCCTTACTGCTGCTGGTGGACTTGGCTTTTGAAAGGCTTTCTGTGTATTGAGAGCCGCCTACCCCAAGCAGCCACGTGCTTCAGTTACACAAAGCTAAGTAACTCTCGCTGACCACCTCCTGGGTCTAAGCCTGAACCACAGTAGGAGGCACAAGATGTTTTCAAACCTCAAGCACACCTCAACCTTTAATGACTCTGTGCACCTCTCTCTCTCTCTCTCTCTCTCTCTCTCTCTCTCTCTCTCTCTCTCTCTCTCTCCTTCTCCCCCTATTCTGTCTCTCTCCCTCCCTGCCTCCCTCCCCCTCTTCTTCGTAAACCCATGCTAGTCTGGAACTCAGTCGCAGAATGACCTTGAACTTGTGGCAATCCCCAGGATCCCAAGTACTAGAATTTCAGGTATGGCTTTCCATGATTTAGCCTTAATAGACTCCCTAGGAAACATATGTAATGGAAAGAGCCCTGAGTCTAGAGCCACACAGAGAGATGGTTGGTTGGCTCTAAGCTACTCCCATACTAGGCTTGTGAATTTAAGCAAAGCACAAACACTCCATGAACCCTACATTCTTCACCTAAAATGGGGGCGTGACAGTCCCTACTTTGTAGAGTTAATGTGAGAACTAAGGCAATGACTGGCTGTGCACTCAGGGCCTTCCTGTACCCACCTTTTGAACTTCAGTTCTTGGTAATCAGCCTCAGAAGAGTGAGTGCCCAAGGGTAGATAGACCTCCCAGGGAGTGCTTTAGAGCCAGCTGTAGAGGTGTGCACTGGAGGAGAGGGCCAAAGCAGGTAGGCTGCTTGGAGGAATGGCAGGGAGGGGACACTACAGGGGACATTTCTGTGTCAATCTTGTCCCCTCCTTTCTATACAGAATGGGCTAGCAGTTGAGTCCAAAGCTTGTCAACTCTCTTAAAACTCAGAAACTCCATTGCTTGCACTGTGCTCTCCCTAAGTAGTAGGTGGGCCAAGGGAATTGGATTCTTAGTCTCAAATATATTCATCACTTAACCTGGTAAGTATGTTCCAACCTGGCTTTTGGCCTCCTGCCGTTGAAACACATGCTGGATTCATTTACTTCCTTTGAAGTAGCTTATTGAGAAGTATCCTCAGTGTTCTAGCCATGTGAGATGGCATTGCTTGGCTTCAAAATGTGTCTGGCTACAGACCTTCCCAGACCTAGAATGTGAGTGGCTCCTTGCATCTCCGGAGCCATACTGACATTTAGCCACCCAGACTTTCAATACTGTTTCTGTGGGTCACTTTCTCTTATCCTTTCCCAGCAAGGCACACGTGTGTCACACACACTATCTTGGTGGACACTCTCTCTGGTCTTGAGCTGTGTCACAACTTACCTAGGATCATGCAATAGACTATGTAGCAGGGCATTGTCAGCAGAAAGCTGGGGTTTGGGGAACCCAAGGCTAACCCCATTCTTGTCAGTGTTCCCAATGCCACTACCACACCAGCACCATGCCAGCCAGGCAGAAAGATAAAGGATTCTCCTGCTCATTTAAAGGTTTCCTGAGACACTAACTGTCCTATGAAAGATCAGTATCCTTCCATTTAGGATCTCAGTGAGTAAAGCTCTAGCAAAAGAAAAATTCTGGGTTCTGAATAACAAGCTGACCTTCACTTTGCCATTAAACCCAAACTGACTTGCACTGACCCACTTTGAAATTTTCAGCTTAAATTCCTAAATGTTAAAAAGACATGTTGTTGTCTGACACCCAGTTGCCTACACAGACACCAGAGCATCCATCAGGAATACTCTCTAATTGCCTTCATTTTATGGAGGGGTTCTGAACCCTAGAGATGTGAGGTACCTCTGTAAGGAAGGGCAGAACAGAGTTCCAAGCTAGACCCACATTTAAAGCACTTGCTAGCCTGCTGGTTGAGGTTCCTTTGCTGTGATGGTGAATGGTATGATTTTAATAACCACAGCCTACTGCCCTGTGGAAGAGCAACAGACTGTGGTGTGTGTGTGTGTGTGTGTGTGTGTGTGTGTGTGTGTGTGTGTGTGTATGTGAAGAGTGGAGATCAGCCTCTGTTGTCATTTGTATTGTTTGTGTGACAGCCTCTCATCACTGTGGGACTTGTGGAGTACGCTAAACTGGCTGGCCTGTGAATCCTAGAGATATGCCCAACTCCGTTTTGCCAGTGCTGGGATTACAAGTATGTATACCCAATGCCCATTCTTTCATGTAGGTAGGTTGCAGTGATCAAACTCAGGTCTTCATGCTTCTGTGACAAACACTTTGCCAACCAACTATTGTCCCAGTCCAGCATCTTATCTTTTGGAGTCTCAATGAAGAAATGCCTAGGAAAAAAAGTTCATGCATAGATTTCCGGTTCTTCCTTACTGTTGTGGAGTGGAAGTGTTTAATTAGAATTAATTACCATTTGTTTGAGAATTTCATATTGGACATATATTTTGGTCAAATCTACCCCTCCAATTTATCCTCTACCCTCCCTACCACTTTTCCATCTCACCTGTTTCATTAAAGTGCACTGTTATTCAATATGTTACTTAATGTTGTCCATATGTTGTCACAGCCACTGTGACTTCATATTTAGAACTTCCCTGTTGGGTTCAAAAAGCACTATTTCCTAATCATCATCAACTATCTCTGGCTCCTTGGCAGGAGCTTCATTTTCCACTCCTCATCCTACAAGCTTCTTATAATAGATGGTGACAAGTACAGAGACATATGACTAGTCAATATGCAGGGAATAAGAAACTGTGGAGTGACCAGCCCTAAGTGCAATATCTATTTCATGGCTCTTTCATAGTTTTGAAGCTCTGAGTTATAATTAAAATCGTTCTCAACTTGGCTTTGAAAGCGGCCCACAAGATGGCAGAGCATTTAGCCTTTTGGTAGCACTACTGCCATTGATTGCTTCTCTATGGGGGATGCTGATCTGCTTCTGGGTGCTTGCATACCTGGCTCTTGCTAGCCCCTGAGGCCTCAAGGCATAACTGGGCTCTTTCCTCCAGGCTGTTGCTCAACATTCTCATGGCCATATTTGCTGACACGGTTTCAGCATCCTTCCCAATTTGGGGTGCCAAATGCTGTCCTTTGTCTATAGGTCTCTTATAGCATGGGATACGGAGAAAGCTGAATTATATTAGGGGCAGAGTATAGCAAGATTCTCTCTTCCTTAATTCTCAGAATTCTGTTTCTAGTATTGCTGGTCCCTTGCAGCCAAGGACACTAGTTCTAGGAGACTTGGCTTAGAGTGTCCCAGTGGGGTTCTCATATTGCTCCCTCTGAATTTCTTCTATTTGACTAAGACTCCTGGGTGAGCACGAGGCTGCTCTGCATCACTCATATTTGACAGTCCTATCTCATTTCTTCTCCTCTAGCGCAAGATCACATTACCTAGACAGTTATATGTGTCCTGAACTCAAAATGCACACCCACTAACAGAGAACTGAAAGGGCAAAATAAAAATGTCCTTATGTAACAGTACTGTGTACACAATATACACAATGAAAAACTTAAAGAAATGTTAGTATGGCTGTGCTCCTTCTGGAGGCTCTGAGGTTACTGTGGCTTAAATATGATTTGAGTGCCCCTCAAAAGGTACATATAATTAATTTGACATGACTGCAAAGTGCTATGGAATTTTTAAGTAGTGGTAGGACTAGTGGGTGTAAAGTAAGATCACCAGGATCTTATCCTTAGAAGGGATTAATGTTGTTCAATGGAGACCCAGGTTAGTGCCAATAAAAATAGCAAGCGCACCCTTTCCCTTTTTGCCTCTGCTTTAGGCCTAACTATGCAATCCATTCCCTACATCCCTATCTCTGGCTGTCACCAGAACCTGCGTTGTACTATTTGTTCATTCACCCTCCAAATCCATGAGCTAAGTAAACCCCTTTTATTATAAACCTACAATATTATTTAATTGCAGTGACAAAAAAGTAGCTGCTAAGAAAGGGAATGCTTTTGCTTTTCCTAAGTTTCTGATAGATTCAGGCATTCCTTGACTTCTGGCTACATCACTTCAGTTTCTGTCTTGTCCTCACACGGCCTGCATCTCTTACACAGATCCACATGATTATATTTAGAACTCACTTGATAATCCAGAATTGAATCTTCAATCCTAACTTAATTATCCATTACCTTATAAGGTAATATTCAGGGGTTGTAGGATTTAATACATAGGCTTGACTTTTGAGGGTTACCATTCAATCTACTATATACTTCTAAGATCTGTCAGTAGGTCTGGCCACTGGCTAGCATGCTAAGGAAAACCCTGGTCCCACTTTCATGCTTACTATTGTAGGAGACAGGGCATGACTTCCCTAAGGGCTTTGGAAACTGAGGCTCTAGCATAACAGCCATGGCTGCTTGTCAGAATAGCTTGTTAGGCTGCAAGTTGAATAGACCAGGAAGAAATATGATATAGATAAAGTACAGTCAAAGACAGGAAGGGAGAACCAACTATCTACCTTTAAGTGACAGCAGATCGAGCCTAGGAAAGAACAAGGATTCATGACTTGACCTTTAGGCCTTGAAAGCAAGAGAAAATGCAGCATGAGACTTCAGTGTGCTTGATGCAACAACATAGGATAATACAATTCAGAGTGCTACTCCAAAACACTGGAGCTCAGGATATGAAGCAGTTATAGCCTATAGGGCACTGGAAGCCATGCAACTGTTTGTATATGTAGATCACATTGAACTTTATCTGCATGGATATTGGGGTCTGTCTCTTAGAGGGATCTTCATTGCATTTTGTGGACCAGGAAGCAAGGTTCATGAGGTCTTTCTCCGTCTTTCCAATTCAGCCACTTTGGACTCTCCTTTATGTTATTCATCTTACATTAATAGAAAACCTTACTGGCATTTTTTTTTTTTTTAGTTTTTGAAATTATATTTATTTATTTGTTGTGGGGGTGGCATACAGGTGGAGGTCAGAGAACAACCTTTGGGGATAAGATCTCTCCTTCTACCATGTCCATTCTGGGAGTCATAGCACAGGTCTCGTGCAGTGTGGCAAACACTTGGCAGACTGCATCATCTTTCTCGCCCCATCAGGTTTGTGATACCTCTCCACTACCTCCAGTGGAGGCCTCCACAAGGTTCAAAACAACCTTATTCCTCTGCTTGAAAAAGTTTCTATATTTATTGAAGGTGAAAAGTGGTGCTTTCTGCTCTTTTGTATGTTGTGAATCACCTAAAAAGTGGTAGTGTCTCTCCAACTTTTGAGCCTACTTTGACGTTCTACTGGCTGGTTTTGTGTGTCAACTTGACACAAGCTGGAGTTATCACAGAGAAAGGAGTTTCAGGTGAGGAAATGCCTCCATGACATCCAGTGGTAAGGCATTTTCTCAATTAGTGATCAAGGGGGGAGGGCCACTTGTGGGTGGTACCATCTGTGGGTTGGTAGTCTTGGGTTCTATAAGAAAGCAGGCTGAGCAAGCCAGTAAAGAATATCCCTCCATGGTCTCTGCATCAGCTCCTGCTTCCAGACCTGCTTGAATTCCAGTCCTGACTTCCTCTGGTGATGAACAGCAGTGTGGAAGTGTAAGCTCAATAAACCCTTTCCTCCCCAACTTGCTTCTTGGTCATGATGTTTGTACAGGAATAGAAACCCTGACTAAGACAGACTTGGAGCAGCAGCTTAGTCATTGGCTCTCAATGTCCTGGGTTGAGACAGATGACTATCAACTCTTCCCACAGCCACCCAGAGCTTCCAGAGCAGAGGGTCTGGGTGAAGGCTGAAGTCTGAAATCCTTGCAAGGAAACTGAGGGCCCTTTGTGTACTAGCCCTGCCTACCTTTCCTAAACATTTTTTCTGTAATGTATCATCTCCCTATAGTCTCCCACAGTTGTGCATTTGTTTGCAAAAGCCTTCTGGATGATGCTACACTCATTCTACATCTATTTCGTGTACACTGTCCTCTTCTGAGACAAATGTTTTCCAGTCAAGTTTAGGAGCCACGTAGTTCAGAAAGCCTGTTCAGATTGATCTTGAACTTTAAAAAAATTATTACTAGTGCTTAAAAATTTCGAACATGTTGTTATCATATTTATCCCAACTCCTCCAAGATCTAGCCCATATCCCTATACCCTAAAAGTTTCGTCATTTTTATTTTTTATGATTTTATTTAACAAGTCACCAACACCAGTTAGTGGGCCATCCACTGGAGAGTGATCAACCTACTAGAAATCCATACTCTGAGTGGTTGGGGACTCATGATCCCCTTCCATACTAGAATATTTACTGGCTTGATTTTGTGTGGGCAACCATAATTGCCATGAGTTTATGAATGTAACAGTCCTGTCATGTCCAGAAGTTAATGCTTTGCTATGGTCCTCCTCAATCTCTGCTTCTTCCCATCTTTCCATCCCCTCTTTGTAAAATGGTGCCTGAGCCTTGCAGGGGGCATGATATAGATTTCCCATTTGTAGATGAGCACTTCACAGATTTGCGTTTTTATCAATTGTGTGTTTCTGGATTAACGGTGCCTTTTTAAAAAGACTTTCTCTGATGAGGTCTGAGAGCTATACTAATCTATAAGCAGAAAGATAAGAATTTCTGAGGATGTTGTTAATCTCCCTTGCCACACTGGTCATTATTGTAGTTCACAGAGTTTCATGACTGGATAAGACTGTTGATAACTTCCCATGGCTAGAAGTCTGCTTAGCACTTTCCAGCACGATGAGAGCTAGCCAGCAGAAGGAAGCTTCCTGGTCAGTACTGGCTTGATTCCTCCATGTTCTATGACCAATGTGTTTGATATTTTCAGTAATATGGTATTGCTATGAAGTTCTGGTGGGAAACTAACAGTAACTACTATAGCTCATGCCATTTTCCTTGGGACACTTCTTATCAACAACTGAAGGAGGAACATTGCCATCTGTGTAGGATTACAAGTAAACACACACACACACACACACACACACACACACACACACACACACACACACACGAGCTTATAAAATAGGTTTCCATATGTCTTTTTCAAACACTTTTAGTGCTATCTATTCTTCCCTCAGCCCCCTCTTGTCCTGTTGACTCCCAGTCCTCTCCTCACTTAAAGCTTCCTACACATTATTCCTGTTCTTCTTCATATTGCATGTGTAGAACTGGGTCTTATTGACTGTGACTCTCTGATAAATTCACTCTTGTGGTTATTTAGCCATTGAATATGTTTCTGTTTGTGTTAGTTCCTATAGCCTGAAAAGCAGAGACAAATCCTTGCTCCTTCTGCACTGTAATCACTTTCAGGCAGTGTTGGTCCTACAACACAGTAGATAAAGTGGTAAAGTGGTCTTGATTGGGTGCTACGTGACTCTTAATTCTGCATGAGATATATACATAAAGATGAAGCTTGGGCTCATGCTGCACTCAGCTCCCATCCCCTGCTTTCCCTCACTCCCCATTCCCACAGCAAAGAGTTCTTGGCCTACATGGTCTATCCTAGAACATGTATTTATTATTTTATTATTTATTTTATTTATTTGCTCTAAAGCAAGACTCTGGACTCTTCCCACTGATGACTGGTCTTCAGAGCCATGTGTTGTCCTTTTCTAACCAGCTTGTTGCCTCTGCTCACATACCACATGGAGTATGCTCAGCTCTTGCTCCTACTTCTTTGAGGGCTTGTGGTTGCTTTGTCTGGAGGTTGCTATGACTGAATTGTGTCTCTTCAACACTTGAATATTGCTGGTCCTTGTGGTATAGCCTTGTAATCCCAGCTATTCAGGAGGTTGAGGCAGAGGATTTGGAGTTCAAGTCCTTACTGGGCTAGAGAGTAAATTTAACACCAAACTAGGCAAGGTAGTGAGACCCGGTGTCAAAATAAAAAGTAAAATTAGGGCTGAGGCTCTAGTTCAGTTATAGAACACTTGGCTAGCACGCATACGACATTAATTTCCATCGTTAGCAACACAGGCACACACGCACACACACACACACACACAGAGACACATACATGCACACACAATTGCTCATATGTTGAAACATTGCCCCCAGTATGATAATATTTAGAAGTGGGTCCTTTGGAAGGTAATTAGGTTTAGATGAGGCACTGATGGTGGGAACTTCATGTTCAGATTAGTGTCCTTACATATCAGAGAGTCAGTCTCTCTCCAGTCTTCTCTCTCCCCTCTTCCTTTCTCTCCTTCTCTTTCTGACACAGTGAGAATGTGTCAGGATAAAGCGTGAGTTCGTGAGTTCGTGTTAGCCACCAGGACCTCGAGCTCCCTCTGCACTCCCAATGCCCAAAGCCAGGAGGCATGTCCCATCCCCAGTGCTAACTAGCAACCAAGGTCACAGGACTAGAGATAGAATTAGTGAAAGAAGCAGAAAGACTCACAGGAGAATTTTGAGAGGTCAAAGGGGTACAGCTGTGGAACCCTGGCAATGATCTCATTAGGGAAGAGGTGACAAATCATCACTACTTAGCAGGCATCCACCAAGAATGTGGGCTTCTAGTGGTTAGCTATTGTGTGCTTCTCACCTTGTCAAGGTGTATGGCTATAATCTTGACCGGGAAGGGACCTCAGATGGGGAAGTCCACATGTGGGAAGCACTGTCAGGTGTGAGGCATTCAATTGGAGTTCCTGTACAGAGCCTGTTCAGGTTGTTTCTCCTGTACTCCCATCACCAGCTTGGGGCATGTGGATCCACGGAGCATAGGGACTAGTTCATTTAGGTTAGGTTCCACTTCTGTCCATGCTCAGGATGCTCCTTTGGAACCAATCTTCCTACAGATACCAACTACAGACTTTGGGAGAAAAACAAAGCAAAACAAAATAAAACAACTCCTCACATGTGAAGGTACTGGGGAGCTTTCTGAAGCAGATACAACCTGATAGTAGGTGTCTGCTTGGGGGCTGGTGGGGGGGGGCTGGGTGGGTAGAGAACAGATCTGGTGAGCTGCTTTCCTTAAATTAAAATAGACTTGTATCAAATCTCCTTCCCTTTCTTCTCTCAGCTCTTCCATGTTCCTTCCCCCTTGCCCTCTCTCAAATGCATGGCCTATGTTTCTTTAATTGCTCTTCATATATTTATAATATACAAATACAACCTGCTCAGTCCCTATATTGTTATCTGTATGTATATGGTTTTAGGGCTGACCATTTGGTATTGGATAAGCAATTGGTGTCCTCTTCCCTGGGGAAGCCTTTCTCCGGCCCTCAGTGTTACTTAGTGTACTTTAGTTCTTTGTCTAGGGTCGTGGCTCCATGGGGTTTTCCTTTCCATGGTAGCATGTTTATTTGGATGACCTTCTTGCTTGCATAGTTGCTAGCCTAGGGTACTTCTAGCCGTGCCTAAAGCTCCAGTGGAAACATACAAGTTTTTATATTATGATCAA
>CM052722.1:110509858-110522508 GCA_028551405.1 Uromys caudimaculatus | reverse complement strand
GAGAGAGAGAGAGAGAGAGAGAGAGAGAGAGAGAGAGAGAAATGGTGTGTTGTGGAGGACAGGCGTTGATGGTGGGTGTCATCCTCAATCTCTCCACCTTCTTTTTTGAGGCAAGAGCTCTCCCTAACCCTAGAACTCAGTGATTTAGTTAGCCTGGCTGGACATACTGGGGATCTGAACTCAGGTCTTCATATTTACATAGCAAGACATTACTAACTGGGCTATCTCTTCAACCCCTGTGGAAGGCCATACTGGTGACATCGCATGTCTTCCTGATAGTGAGCATCTTACATGTACCATATTTTGTGCAATATGACAACATGCTGAGAAACCTTAGTCTGAGTTTTACCAAAAGGAAAGTCTCACAACAACCACAACTGCTTTGGGCAGTGAGCTAGAAAGAAGTAGTTAAAGAAAATTAAAATGACATTTAGACCAGAGAGAAATCAGGTGAGGAGCACTGTACAGTTGTTTGTTTCTGTTTAAGACTGTCTACTTGATTCTGCATAAATGAAGCCTTGTGACTGGGAATATGAGAGGGGAAAGGGGAAAGAGTGCATCCAAGATTTCTCTTTACTGCCAATAAGGGGTTGTCTCCAAGGTTCATGTTTCCAAAGAGGTGCCTGTGAGTGTTCATAAGGCAAAGTCCTGCCACATCCCATGCCCATGTTCCGACTAGGAATCCATGGTAGGTGGTATAAAGCTCACAGTGAGAGTGCAAGGTGAAAGGTCATACTTGCCATATGACTTCGGTGTGTGACTTTACCTGTTGAGCCTCTGTTTCCTCACCTATGACAAGGAACTGAGCAGTTCTTATAATGCCTATTTGAGAACATTCAGAATTCAGAACAATTTGTCTTTTATCTTAAACTCTGCCTGACTGCACTAACCTGGCCCAAAGTTAGAGCCCCTGGCAAGTGCCTACTTCTAGAATGCTGATTCTCTTCTTGTACAACCTTAGTCAAGGCCTTCTTATCTATGGCCAACCCAGACTTAAACTCTTGGTACTTTTCATGAGGGTACCTACATCAGACCTAGTCTTCCTGTTCCCAGATTTGAGCATCAATGAAACACATTGATGCATGTGATCGTACTGGATCCTAGGAGTTTCTTTCAATGGAATCAAGATAAGAGTATTTTGTCTCCTTGTCCTAGATTAGGCAACTAAAAGTCATTGATTGGTTCAAGGTCACACAGATCACAGGTGGTTGAGCTGTTGCCCCAGCCTTTACCTTCCCCTATTTAATCATCCACACTCTCCTCTAGAGCTCCTGCTTGCCTCTTCTCCTGAGCTCAGAACCCACAGGAAGACTTAGGTGCCCTTTCTTCTGCTCTGCCACATTCACACCAGTGCCACATAGTGTTAAGAATATTAAAAAGTTCATTTATCACAACATACAGAGAGAGAGAGAGAGAGAGAGAGAGAGAGAGAGAGAGAGAGAGAGAGAGAGCTTATTTATAAGACTGAAATAAGTGCCTTCATTTTGAATCCCGGAGTCTTTTCAGATAACATGATCTTATGTGGCCCTAAAGAGGCTCCTGCCAACTAGGATGAACAATCCTAGGTAATTGCCTCTTCTATGTGAAGACCAATTTGTCCAGGGAAATGAACACAGTTGATGTAATCAATTAAAACCCTGAGAGTAGAGCAGCATATACAGGAAATGGAAAATAAATTGAAGCCCTCTGCCCTACTTTGCCTTCCCAAATGTCCGTGTATCTGCCAAGCCAGGTAGCAATCTCTTTCCGCTTTGAGTCTGACTAATTTGTTAGGAAGATGATCTGACAGGGTACCTAAGGGCACAGGGCCATGGCTTCCCAGCAGATACAGGAACAAGGGCTTTTCTGCAAAAGGAGCTTCAAGGAATGTGAGCTGCCCCCTCCTTGTATATCCTTATGCTGGTAACAGACTCTCCTGAAGGGAGAGGGGCTTTGGCAGGCCCACCAGTGTTCTTTTCACAGCTGCTCACTTAGGTTATCTGTAGATGCTTATGAGAAGCTGTGGAGCAGATTTGAACAAAAGTGCTGTTATGAAGCCATGTTGCCACCAAAGCCACCATGGTCTGGGCTAGACCTTGAGCTCTGTCTTGCCTTTTCATCCTCATTTTATAGCTCTGTACTCTTTCAGGAAGCATCCCTGCCTCCTGCAGCACAAAGAGGCTCAAACAGCTGATGCTCTGTATTATATAGTCTGTTTATATAGTCTGTATTATATAGTCTATTTATGGGATTGTAGTTTTATTTTTCTGGCTTGCTCATGGCAACTGTGACACAGGCCAGGCTTCCCAGCCCCTGGAGGTCTCTGCTTGCTGGGAGCTCAGTATATCAGGGAAGGCATGACATACACAGTACTGTGAGGATCCAATTACTGGACCAACACAGTTGAATAGTGTACTGGCTAGTTTTGTGTGTCAACTTGACACAAGCTGAAGTTATCACAGAGAAAGGAGTTTCAGTTGAGAAAATGCCTCCATGACATCCAGCGGTAAGGCATTTTCTCAATTAGTGATCAAGGGGGGGAGGGTCCCTTGTGAGTGGTACCATCCCTGGGCTGGTAGTCTTGGGCTCTATAAGAAAGCCAGCTGAGCAAGCAAGCAAGCAAGCCAGTAAGAAACATTCCTCCGTGGTCTCTGCATCAGCTCCTGCTCCTTGTCCTGCCTGAGTTCCAGTCCTGACTTCCTTTTGTGATGAACAGCAATTGGAAGTGTAAGCTGAATAAACCCTTTCCTCCCCAACTTGCATCTTGGTCATGATGTTTGTGCAGGAATGGAATCCCCGATTAAGACAAATACCAGGAGTGGGGTATTCCTGTGGCAATCTGACCATGTTTTGAGGAGAACTGAGGAAGGACTTTGGAACTTTGAGCTAAAGAGCCATTGGGATGTTAAGAGCTCTGTGGGATGTTCTGTAGGAGCTTGGAAGATAATGTTGAGAACAGTGCAGAAGATGGAGGCCTGGCTTGTGAAATTTCAGAGGGAAGATTAAAGACTCTTATCAGGGTAATTTCTAGTTTGATTTAAGATTCTGTGGTTTTGGTTAGCTGGGGCTGAAGAAGTCAGCTGTGATTAACAAGATACCAGAACTACTAAAGCAAAAACTATTGCATTTCTGGGACTATTGATGCTGGTTAGCTGGAGCTGGGAAATTGGCAGTGACTGGGAAGAGACCAGCATCATTGAGATGAAATCTTCTGAGAAGAGTTTTCTGAGTGTACAGAGGCTGTGTTCCAGAGATAGCCAGGGTTGTATCTTGTGCTGTGCCTGGACTTGGTAGTGTGTAAGAGTCACCCAGGTGGTACTGGTTTTGAAGGCATGAAGGAGTCATGAAGAGCAGCTGAGGCCTGGGCACTGTTGAGAGGCCATGGAAGACCATTGGTGAAGGTGCAGCCTCAGTTGCAATTGATGGCCCAGGACTGAAGGGGTTATGCAAAGGAGGTGAGGCTTGGCACCATGAAGAGAGCCTATAAGAGACTGTTGGTAAACCTAGTTGCAGTGGAAGACAGCAGTGTTTTGGAGATGTCAGTACCATGAGATGACCACCAAGAACAGCAGCAGCAGTGGAGTACAGGCATCTGGAGCCTAGAAGACAAGCTGTGTGCTACAAAGGGCAGAGCTGGAGAAGTGACTCAAGTCCTTGGAGGAATCCAGAAGATTGTGAATGGATCCCAGACACTGGACTGTTAAGAGTTTGGTTTTGCTTTAGATTGTGACTGTGACCTGATATATTTTCCCTCCTGAAGGAAGAAGGAAGGTATTTTAGTGGAACCCACAGTTAAGAGACATTGGATTTTTAAAAGACTTTGAATTTTAAGAGATTGGATGTTTAAAAGGGACTGAAATGTTAATATGTAAGAATTTGCAAAGACCGAGACTTTTAAAGTTATTTAGATCTTGTGGATGAATAAGGAAGTAAAGGTCAAGGCTTATTGGTGATGTATTTGTGTGTCCAGTTGACAAGGGGTCAATTGTACTGGCTATTTTTGTGTGTCAACTTGACACAAGCTGAAGTTATCACAGAGAAAGGGGTTTCAGTTGAGAAAATGCCTCCATGAGATCCAGTTGTAAGGCATTTCCTCAATTAGTGATCAAGGGGGGAGGGCCCCTTGTGGGTGGTACCATCTGTGGACTGGTAGTCTTGGGTTCTATAAAAAAAAAAGCCAGTTGAGCAAGCCAGGAGAAACAAGCAAGCAAGCCAGTAAGCAGCATCCCTCCATGGTCTCTGCATCAGCTCCTACTCCTTGACCTGCCTGAGTTCCAGTCCTGACTTCCTTTCATGATGAAAGCAATTGGAAGTGTAAACTGAATAAACCCTCTCCTCCCTAACTTGCATCTTGGTCATGATGTTTGTGCAGGAATGGAATCCCTGACTAAGACAAATAGCTTCAGTGCTTTTCAACACACCTTCAGAAGATAGAGACCTGAGAACATTGCCTTTAATATCATTTTCCTGCTCCTTATATTCTTGTTATATAGTATAGTCAGCCTTGAACTTTGATCCTACTGCCTCCTGAGTAGGGGATTACAGAGGTATACCAGTCCATTCTTCGCTTTGCCTTCTGTTCTGTGATGAGGAATTTAGGGTAAGTATCTGTGGTTTTAAGTTCCCTCAGGACCCTCTATGAAGCTGGTGATATATGCAAATGTGTTGTAGGTAGCTTCCTCAACTTCTTGGTTATGAAGAAATCATTTGTAGTAGTAGATGACCAAAAGGCCTACCAGGCTGTGAGGGTTGGTTTTAGTCATCAAGTTGACACAACCTAGAGTCACCTGGGAGACTAGAGTCACCTAGAGACCAAGGGCAGATATCAAAATGGTCATCATGAGATATTGGGTGCATCTCTTCTCCCTTTATTTCTAACCCTGACTCTCCATCTAGGAGTTCTCTGGCTTCTCTGTTAAGTAGGTGAGTGCTCATCTTTTAGAAGGGAATCTATAGGTATCTAACAAAGTGGAAATGCCACCAGGGGCCCAGGAGTCATGGTTTTATTTCAGAGAATTGACTACAGAAATTCAGGGAAGTTCCTGAGTAACCTCCCAGGCTATAAAATGGCACAGAGATCCCTGGCCATGCTCTTAGCAATGAAGTATCCAGGGATTGATAAGCCTGATGACAGAACAAATTGATCCATTATTGTCAGGAATAACTGAGCTCTTGGAAGCCACCTGAGAGTTGGAATTTTCATCTAGGAAACCAAGGCTTTTAAATTTGACGACTTATCTTTTGGTTTCTTGAGCACATAGAGTATATCAGATTCCTAGCTAGGATTTCACAGAGAGATCTGTCATTCCACTTACTGTGTGTATTTCCCTGAAGAGACATGAACAGACATCTATTGGACACAGATGGGGCACCAATGACAGACAGGAGAAATCCTTCCACTCAAGCTGAGCTTGGTTAATGAAGGAGTTGATTTGAGTTACTTATAGGAGGCTGGGTATTCATGGAAGACTTTAAGAACAGCAGCCATGCCACCAAAAAATCCAACCAGCATGGATGGTGACTCCAGGAAGCTGCATCTCTGGAGCTCCCTACACATAAGTTGCAGAGCTCTCTGAAAAGAATCCCTTCTCTCCACTAATTATTTACTGCATTTTAAACCTTATCTGGATGCCTTGGGACTCTTGTAACTTTCCTGATCTTCCTAGGCCTTACAAGGACACATGCTACAGTGTACATATGGGAGGTCAGAGGACAACTGTCCAGAGTTGGCATTCTACTTCTGTCATGAGTGTGTGGGGACTCAAACTCAGGCCATCTAGCCTGGTGATAGGATGATGGGTATTTCTACCTGCTGAGCATTTTCTTGCCCCTTAGTTTCCCGAGTCTTGTGAGCTTCTCCTCCCTCCAGGAGAGAATGTTTTAATGATAAGAAATACCTAAATATACTACTTTACCCAACTTTCATGTTTGGAATCTCATGCTTCCTGAAAGCTGAGATGGTGGAGGACTGAGTAGAAGAATTTGCCTTATTCCACTACCTTCAACAATGCCAGTGATATGACTTCAGTGATGCTTGTCCCTGAAGGGGTATGTAAAGACAGATCAGATGGCTATAGCCCCTGCAGACTTCGGTGGCAATTTTACTGCAGAACACCCTCTCAATGATCAAGACCTTTAGCCTCCATGGGAAGAAGGGAAACATGTTTTTTTCTGTTTTCCAACATGGACAAATTCAAAGTGGCTGCGTCTAGCTTCAGTGGACAAGTATGACTGACAGGCCATTGAATCTGCCAGGACAACAGGAAGAAGGGGTGAGGCATGTATTTAAGGGTCTTGCGATCAGAGTCAGTAGGTAGAGTGATATACAGAAACATCCTAGGAGTGGGATGTTGCTTAAAAATCTGATTGGTTTTGACAGGCTAAGTTGATTTAGTCCCCAGTGGCTCAAGCTGTCTTCATTCTATAGTGGTGGTAAGTGGGTAACAGTAACAGGTTTTTACTGGCTATCCTGTTCTTCCAAAAATATCAGTTGGCTTTTATGTTCTACACTAAGTAGGTTGAGACTATTCTTAGAAGAGTAATAGAATCAATATCCTTTGAAGGAAATCATTAGCATTTTTGATTGGAAGACTTTGAATGTTGCCACTACTGGGCCCCAGCTTGGTGCTCTGAAGCAGCCACATTTGTGCTCTAGAAGATCCTAAAGGCTTTAGATACCTTTAATTGAGCAGTTGTGCTTGACCATAGTAACATGCCAGAGCTGGGACCTATTGTAGCAAGAAAAGGTATTGAGACAGTAAAAAGGTAACTTTTTTTCTAGTCAGTCTCTTGGCGTCAAGAATATTACTGGAGTGATCATCACTTTATTATTGCTCCTTCTTCAAAGCCCACTCAATACCAAAATAAAACATATGGCTATGGGAGCAATAAAAGGGGAAAAGAGGCATCTACAGAAGATGCAGCTGCAACAGGAATGGATTAACAACAGGGAGATTTTTCAGACTCAAAAGCACAGAAAATGAAATCCACATCCACTGGGAAGAAGACAGCAAGCTTTAAGATAGAATCTCCTGAAAAGTAGGGCCAAGGACAAGAGCACTGGGTAAGAACATGCAGCAAGAGCAGTATTTGTCTCCCCAGTGTCTTCTCTGAAACAGCACCAACACTGTGATGGAAGGAAGCAGCTTTGCTTACTGGAGAAATGCCCAGTTGAACATACTGCTCAAACAGCTTAATGAAAACAGAGCAATCGAAAGCCTCATAATGGACAGTGAGAATATGCCTCACCTGCCTTCCTTACTTTACTTCCAGAATGCCAATAGCTATACATTCCTAAGCAAAAATAGGAGGACAAGTCTGTTGGGATATTGGCCAGTCCAAAGAGAAGGCCAGCAGAAACTGGCACTTGCTAGCTCCTAAGAACTTTAGTTCCCACCAGATAGCCTTACACTGAAGCCTAGTAAGCTCTAAGACTTTCCCCCACACAGTAGACTTCTAACAATATCTTAGCGTACGTCCTCATTATGAAGAGATAGGCAAGGGGCCCCAGTTTCTACGGAAAGCTTTTTAACTGGAAGCAGAAACCAATCTGTGCTGCCATCACCACCACCAAAACCAAATGACAAGCAAAAAGAAACTCAAAGACAAGACAGTTGAAGAAAAATTGGAAGATTAAAATTAGTATTCTCAGTTGCACAAAAGGAAATGGATTCTTCCTTGGGGCCTACAGGAGGAGCATGGCCCTGTTGGTACCCTCTGAGACCAATTTTCAATTTCTCTCTCCAGAAATGTAATATAATATTTTTCCACAGTTTAAAACACACACTTATATAATATTAATATACATTAATGTCCCTAGAGGAGTATATTATGTCAAAAAAGCTAACTCTATGCTGTCTGATTGCAACTATGTGATACTGTAGAAAAGGGAGAAACTATGCCGACAATAAGATCAGTGGTTGCCAAGGATTGTAAGGGAAGGAGGGTGCTAAAAGAGAGAAAGGGGGTTTTTAGACACAGAAACTACTCTGTGTGGTCCTGTAATGCTAAGAATACCATCTGTTTGTCCACATCCATAGACTGTACCACAGCAAGAACAAACTCTCATGTGAGCTATGGACTTGGGGTGATAATGATATGTCACTGTGGGTTAATTGATTGTTATAAGTGAAGAATATTGATAGTCTGAGAGGTTGTGCCTATGGTAAAACCTCTCTAATTTTCAAGTTTTCTATGAACCTAAATCATTCTAAAATAAATTTATCAAGATAACAAAAAATAAGATGCTACAGAAAAGAAACAAACCACAGTTCTACAAAAAAATGTATCATAGTAGAAATTTTAAAAAGTAAAATGTTTAAAGATAGAGCTGAGGAAATATCTCAGAAATTGTAGTTGACAAATAGATGGGCCATTAGACAGAAAAGACATATGAATTCAGACAGTCCAATATCTGATTTGTGATAAGTTCAAAAGGAGGTAATAGGGAAATTGTGCACAAGATTGTTGCAGGGATTATACACAAACAACTCATGGACCTTAATATAGAAGCTTCCACCATCTTGGGATCCACCAAATACCAAACATTTACATTGGAAATAAATTAACATCATTATGAGATTTCAAAACATTGGAAATAATGAGATCCTAAAACCATAAAACTATGACCAAATTCCAAAGGTCTTGGATACTGAAGTGTTTGGCTTTCCAATGGTCCTGGGGAGCAGTGCCCTCACCATTCTTAGAGAAAATAATCTGCACTTAGAAGTCTATCCTCAACCAATTCATTAGTCAACTTTGCAGAGAGAATAAAGAAATCTTTACACACACGAAAGGCCTATAAAATTGTGTGTCATATGTGCTACATCTCAGGAAGATAATTAAACATTATTTCCATCAAAATGAGGACAAAAAAATCTCAGAAAGAGAAAGCCATGTGTAGGAAATAGGAGAAAAGGAAAAAGAGTTCCCAGGATGATGGCTATAATTATGTGTTGTGTTTAACTATTCTGAGAGGACACAGAGTCTTTAGAAAGTTTAGGCAATGGAGAAGTGATAGGTACATTATGAAAAAGGAAGCAAAACTGAGGAAATTATTAGCCTTAAGGGGAAATTTTTGTCTGAGGAAAGAGAAATTAAACACAATTATAGTGCACTAACTGGCTTTGTTCTGAACTATATTCAAATAGTGATAATGACCAAAATATCAAATCTTGATTTAAGTTTTTAAAAAAGAAGTTTGGGGTAGACAAGAACAGTATCTGGGGGTGGCCTGAGAGGGTTAAGTCCTTATCTTCTCCAGTGTAGGAACACCATCAATAGCCACAGGCTGCATAGAAACATGGTAGCACCGACGGAAGCTGAACACTAGGAAGAGTTGCAGTGTCTTTCTTTGTGATGTAGAGACTGGGATGAGAGGCAGGAGATGCTGCTTTCATTTAAGCATGGTGTCAAGGTTGACTTTTCAATTATTTACTAGGCCAGTGAGACTATTTAGTAGGTAAAAGCACTTGGCATGCAAGTTGGACAAACGGAGATAATGCTCAGCAATCCAAGGAAAGAGAACAATCCCTGAAAGGTTTCCCCTGGCATTCACATTGATGTGCACATGCTAACATGTGGTCACGCACATAGGAAATACAAGATTTAATGAAAATGTTTATTGTTCTGATTTTGCTAAAAGTTACATGTTAAATAACACATGCATGTCATTTGTGTGTATATGAATGTGCGTGTATGACATGAAAGCAAAAGGAGACTAGGGGGTGGGAGGTGATTACTAGGAAAGGGAAAAGAAGGAAAGAGGATTAACGGGAAGGATTAGGAAAGTGAATGTAGTTTCAACTGCAGACTCTATAATTCATGGGTGTCCCATATTCTGGCTTCTCTGGACCATATTAGATGTAAAAGAATTGACTTGGGTCACACCTTAAATATGCAAATGCTAACAAGAGGTGATGAGCCAAAAATGTCTGCATATAACTTTCCTGATGCCCAACACTACCTCGCACAATAATTCTATTTTTATGGATCCCCATTTAGAGTATCTCTTTTAGTCATCAAGGAGGTACCAAGTTTGTGATCATTAATAAAGAAAGTATATCTAAGTAATACAACTTCATTGATCTTTAAAATATTTTATCACAAAAGTAAAAGAAAATAGGACAACAGTAAAAGTAGTGGTATATTTGGCATTGTCTTGCTCATCAATGTTTAGTTCAATGAAAGTACTTGTTATTTTGTGAGTTCTCATAGTGCATATCAGATAATTTAGTTGTTATAAATCATAAAATACTTTGCACATTTAATTTTTTTAAAAGTGTGTGTGTGTGTGTGTGTGTGTGTGTGTGTGTGTGTGTGTGTGTGTGCACAACCACATGTCTGGGCCATACCACAGGTGTAGAGGTCAGAACACAACTTTTGGGAGTCAGTTCTTTCCTCTCATCTCTCATTTCTCCAAGGATCAGAGAAGACTTGAGCAAAACTGTTTTCTGGCCACAGCAGAACCTTGGCACTGTGAACAGCAACTGTGGTTGCTGCAGGAGATCAAAGTAGTTCATGAGCCCCATCCTGACCCCTAACTGAGAAGTTATGGACAGTTAATGGCTTCTTGAGGAGGAAGTGTCTCAGTTATTTTTTTTTTTTTTTTTTAAGAGAGTGGTAGGTTGGCATTAATCATTTGTAACATATTTGCATGTACATTTTTTGAGGAACTTTTGAATGATACTTCATTAAATGTTTACCTTGGGCAGCAATTGCACTATATCTTATTAATTTTATAATTTATTTTCTCTTTCTAAACTTAGAACTGTTTAATTTGCATGCACAGCATTGGGTTTCACTATAGCCTTTTCAAATATAATTTGTTTTTGTTGAAAACTTCTCCCTCTTCTCTCTAACCCCTGTCATCCCTTCTTGTGACCTTCCTCCCCCAGCCTCCCTTCTGCTTTCATGTCACTTATGTCCTATTGTACCCTGACACATATTTTACTCTCTGGTGGTCTCCTTTCTAGTTTCGGAGCTTACACATATGCTCACCCCTACTTATTTACACAGAGCTGGATATTATAAGCTAGGGTTCACATGAGAGAGAACATATGGTTTCTGTCTTCCCAAGTTTGTTACCTTGCTTATAATAATTTCAAGATTCATCAATTTCTTCACAAGTTTCATAATTTCTTTTTTCTTTGCAGGTGAATGAAATTCTATAGTGTGTATATTTATAACATTTCCACTATCCATCAATCAGCTGATGAACATTTAGGCTGCTTCTATTTCTTGCTGTTATTAATAATACAAATGAATATGGATATGCATGTATTTCTGTAGTAGGATGCATAGTTCTTTGGATACTATCTAAGAGTTCCACACCTGGCTCATAAGGTAGTTCTAGTTTACATTTTTTTGACAAATATCCATACCTATTTCCGTAATGGCTGTATATCCCTACCTGGAGTGAAAAAAGACTCATCTTTCCCCATATACTAACAAGGATTTGTTGTTATCTCTTTTCTTTGTGATAGATAATCTGATAGAGGAGAGATGGAATCTCAAAATGGTTTTAATTTGCATTTCTGATAGCTAACAACATTGAGCATTTTTAAAAGTACTTATTGTTCATTTTATCAGCCTGTTTATTGATTGACGTGTTTGGGAGCTCTTTGCGTTTAGGTTTTTCATTCTTACAGTTCTTTATGCATTCTAGTTATTAGTCCCTCTCTTATACTTACCATCACTGTTGCACCATCAGTAGCAATACCAAATATGTTGATAATGGACAAAGAAACCCACTCTGATATATTTTTGCTATTTCATATAAATCTTTTGACCTTTTTTGATTTTTAAGACTTTTTAAAAAACATTGGCATGGGGCATATTTTATTAGAGGATTAATAGTAGTATTTAATTCTGCATACTGAGCCTTTGCTTTTACATCCTTTTAAAAATTAATTAATCAATTTCCTTTACATCCTGACTGCATCTTCTTCTCCTGCCTTTCCTTCCAGTCCCTGTCTCTTACCTCCTCCCTCAATCCCCCTTCCTTTCTCCTCACAGAATAGTAGAACCCTAAACTCCCAGGGATATCAACCACTTTGTCATATCAAGCTATAATAAGACTAGGTATATCTTCCCCCTTAAGACTGGGTGAGGCACCCCAGTAGTGGAAAAGGGTTCCAAAGGCAGACAACAGAGTCAGAGACAGCCCCTGCTCCTGCTGTTAGGGGTCACACATGAAGACGAAGCTGCATATCTGTTACATTTGTCTTTTTTTTTATTAAATTATTTATTTATTTTTTGATACTTTATTTACATTTCCAATGTTTTCCCCTTTCCAGATCTCCTCTTTGAAAACCCCCTATCCCCTCCCCCTCCCCCACCTCTATGAGGGTATTCCACCTCCCACCCACCCGCCCACCCATTCCCGTATTCCCACCTTGACATTCCCCTTTACTGGGGCCTCTCCTCCCCCTGATGGCCAACAAGGCCCTCCTCTGCCACATATGTGGTCTGAACCATGGGTCCCTCCATGTGTATTCTTTGGTTGGTGGTCCAGCCTCCAGGAGGACCGGGGGGGGGGGGCTAGGTCGGTCCAGTTGACACTGTTGCTCCCTCCATGGGACTGCAAACTCCCACAGCTCCTTCAGTGCCTTCTCCAACTCCTCCATCTGGGACCTCACTCTCAGTCCAGCAGTCACTGTAAAGTGAACTAA
>CM052722.1:110466841-110509758 GCA_028551405.1 Uromys caudimaculatus | reverse complement strand
CTGAGTAGTACTCCATTGTGTAAATGTACCACATTTTCTGTATCCATTCCTCTGATGAGGGACATCTGGGTTGTTTCCAGCTTCTGGCTATTATAAATATGGCTGCTATGAACAGAGTGGAGCATGTGTCTTTATTACATGTTGGAGCATCTTCTGAGTATATGCCCAGTAGTGGTATAGCTGGGTCCTCAGGTAGTATTATGTCCATTTTTCTGAGGGTCCACCAAACGGATTTCCAGAGTGGTTGTACCAGCTTGCAATCCCACCAGCAATGGAGGAGTGTTCCTCTTTCTCCACATCCTCGCCAGCATCTGCTGTCACCTGAGTTTTTGATCTTAGTCATTCTGACTGGTGTAAGGTGGAATCTTAGACTTGTTTTGATTATGCTCTAAGATCAAGTATCGACAAATGGGACCTCATGAAATTACAAAGCTTCTGTAAGGCAAAGGACACTGTCAATAAGACAAAACGGCAACCGACAGATTGGGAAAAGATTGTTACCAGTCCTAAGTCCAATAGAGGGCTAATATCCAATATATACAAAGAACTCAAGAAGTTAGACTCCAGAAAACCAAATAACCCTATCAAAAAATGGGGAACAGAGCTAAACAGAGAATTCTCAACTGAGGAAATCCGTAGGGCTGAGAAGCACCTAAAGAAATGTTCAACATCCTTAGTCATCAGGGAAATGCAAATCAAATACATTTGTCTTTTAATGGCACTAAAGAAGCAATTTCTTCAGTGATATTATATTCTCACAAAATGTTAAGTTGAAATCTATCACCAAAGAATAAAATGTGAAATTAGTAGCTGTACTCTCCAAATTACTTTCACTGGAATTTTGAGTTCTTCTGATTTGCTTGGATATATTCTGGTAAGAAAAACTGATTTCAGAAAACTCAGAACTCCTTCTCAGAGTGCATTATTCCTGCCACACTCTATACCTTGCTTAATATACTTACAATAAATAAATTGTTTGATTAATTTTAATGTAGTTTAATTTTTAAAAATGCATGTGTATTTGTGTGAATGAATGTCGTGTGTGTGAGCATGTGTAGGTTTGTGGTGTGTGTGTGTGTGTGTGTGTGTGTGTGTGTGTGTGTGTGTGTGTGTGTGTGTTTGTATGGGTGCCTATGGAAGCCAGAAGAACATGATACATCCCCTGGAGCTGAAGTTACAGGCAGTTGAGAACGTCCCGTCCCCGTGTGGGTTCTGGGATCTGAACTCAGGTCCTCTGGAAGAACAGCATGAGTTCTTAACAACTGAGTCATCTCTCCAGCCACTTGATTTGTTTGTTTGTTTTAAGATATGCTACCACATTACTAGCTTTTACAATTAAATCTATCTCAGCTGTAATTGTTAGCGATATTGAGAAAATTGACACACACACACTCACACACACAAATCATGTTTTAAGTAAGTTTACAATTTTGTCTTGGGTCACATTTATTGCTATCTTGAGCTGTGGACTGGATACCTCTGGTTTATGCCAACCCTAACGATATGTATAATGAATATATAAAAATAAAAATTAAAAAATATTTTTTATCAAGGACAAAATAGTCCCTTGATGCAAATGAGTCATTCAAGTATGTCACTCAGTTGACACTTGTATGTCAAGAGTAAGTATTCCAGCAATTCGACTAAGTAACAAACTAGCTCAGATTGATACTGGATACAGGTTGGCTTATTTTTGACATTTGGCTTCCTTTCCATACTGTTGAGTAAAGCAATTCTCTTGCAATCTGCTCATAAAGCAGTTTCCACCCAGAGAGAAGGGGCTGGTCCATGATTCCATCACAAAATATGACAGGGTGGGACTGGGTCTGTATTGCTGACTCCTTGTATGTATGGAGGAGTAAGTATATGTGTTTTCTCTATTTGAGTTTCTAAGATAGAGTCTCTCACTGAGCCTGGGGATCACTGTTTCAATTAGACTTGCCTAGGTAATGCGTCCCCGAGGGTCCACCTATCTGTCTGTTTCCCAGCCCTGGGATAACAAGCATGTATCATCACCATGACTGATATTTTACATGAGTGATAAGAAACCAAGCTCAGGCCCCTATGCTTATGTAACAAACACTTTAACTTCCCCACTGAGCAATGGGTCCATTCCTGTGTGTCTGGTGCCAACCTGGGCTGATGGTCCTGGTTTGTTGAGAAAGGCAAGCTGAGCAAGCCATGAGGGCAAACCATTAAGCAGCATTCCTCCATGACTCTGCTTGAGTTCCTGCCTCCGGGTTTCTGCTCTGACTTCTGTCAGCAAATGGACTATAATGTGGAAGTGTAATAGAAATAAACCCTTTCACCCCAAGTTGCTTTTGCCATGGTGTTTTATCACAGCAATAGAAACACTAAGACAGGGTTGAAGGTAGAGCAAGACTTTATGGATAAAAGTTCCTGAAATGGTAAGACTTGAGGTGAATTGTCATCATTACAACAAACTTTTGAGATATTTATATATTAACATGTAGCTATAAGAGAGAAACCATGATACCATACACCCACTTCCTCCACAATGAGAACATATTAAAAACTGTAGGGCTATGTGGTGCTAGAATTTGAACCCAGGACCACGTGCATGCTGGAGTAGCACTCTACCAACTGAGCTGTATTTCCAGCTCTCGTAGTTCTTTTCTTTTTTGATTCCTGAGTAGCAATCTATAGAATGGTTGTCGCAAAGCTGGCGCATTTGTGTTTCTCCTGGGTGAGTCACTTAACCCCCAGTGCTTCAGTTTACCCCTTCCAGATGTGGATAATAATAGTGCCTGCTTCCTGGGACAATTGGGTTCCCATGAATTCCTATTTTGAGAGTTCAACAACAGAAGTGGGAGCAGAATACATGCTGTGTGAGTGTCACTTAAATATAATACAAGTACATGACTTTAGGAAATCACCCTGAATGTGAAGAAGCAACAAAATTATTTGCTGTCTTGACCAACATAGAGATGCTTGAATTTGGTCTGAAAGTCCCTAAGTTATAGAAACCCATTCAGATGAACTGTATGTGTAGTCCATGGGGCATAAGTGGAAAGACACTTGTAATTGATTCCTGTTGTTCAGCCTTCCTTTGATTTTAAGCAGGAGTTCAATTGTCAGCTCTTTTCCAGCCTCCTGAGTATTGGGTCCTTCCCCATGTTCTTAATCCAAAGCCATTCATTCCTCATAGCACAGCACTGGAAGCTCCACTGCCCATCCTCCAAGTCCTACTCAAAACAGCTGCTGTACTTAGAACATGAAAGAGCGGTGGTCAAAGCAAATGTATAGCTCAAGGGAAACAAGCAGGTTGAACTCTTTACTGAGCTAAGGATGTCTGACCCATGAAATCTCAACAACATGGCTGCCTAAATGAGGCCTGCATAATGACAACACCATGAGTCTACATGCAAATGAAGATAGAAAAATCTCACAAGGTCAAATTCCTAGATGAAGAGCTAAATTCAGTCAATGGCCTCGGAGTGAGGGACAATCAGTCTTATCCAAGGACAAGGGCCCTGATAGGGTTGCTCAAACCAAAGTGGTCAGTCTTAAACACATATACAGATGAGTAAGATAAGTGGGCCCATACATTTCATTGTATGTATATGGGATATATGGGTGTGTACACTAATTAGTATTATTATAGAAGAGGTCATGAACTTGAGAGGGAATTGCACTGACACTCGAGACATGGAAAGTTGGAGACTTATGGTTGGAAATTATGTAAATGATAGTACTCATATATGAAATTCTAAAAAAAATTATTATAAAAGAAGAGTGACATGTGTGTTATGAGACATGTATTCTGGATCCAGTGGGATCAGCTCATGAATCTCTGCTCAAAGAAGTCCAGTGGTTTTAGGAGGGAGAATAAGCAGCTCCTGTGTTTACAGAGTTACATTTACACTTACTTCTACCCAGCTTTCGCCATGTAGAGAGGAATCTTGCCTCTCCCTCCAATTGGATAGTTGAAAATCTGGGAATTTGAAAGCTGAGTTGCACAGGGGAAAAATTGGGAACTAATCTGGGCCAGAAGGGTTTGTGGTGCAAATTGCATTTCTCTGTTAATTGTCATCTGTTAATTACATTAGAAAAAGGGTAGAAAAGCAGAAACTCTTCTGCCATTCCATCCTGAGGAAAGCCAATGTGCAGTGTGTGCATGGCTCACTGAGCCATGCACAATTTCAAGACACAGAGGCACACATTGAAACACATTGCTGTATATTTAGAGATAATGGAGATTTTCGTTCTTAAGGCTTGATATAAACTTTGATTGCATAGCATTTCTTTAATTTGTTGCTATTCAAGAAAACCCTGAGAACACTGTGGTGAGCAATGCCTAGCTTTTTCATTTGCATTTTTTCATTTGCATATTTTAATTTGCCTGACTACAGCTCCACACACACCTACATGGACAATCCCCCTAGGAGTGGAATATTTTTTTCAGGATAAATAATGTCTTTTATGGTTGTGGAGTTGACCAGCTGAATTTAACCATTGAAGGGGCTAGAGAAAATGTGTCCTGGAGAACATACAGATGGCTTGTCCCTATGCCAGCCTGGCCACACCACTCCCAGACAAAGAACAAAGAATCTGTGATAGATCCCCATCTAGCCTGAAATTTTTCCCTCTCTGGTGTTTCTTATGTTGAAAAAAACACAAGGTCCTAGAAGAGGAGGTCATCACAGAAGCTTCAGCTGAGCAACTGTGGAAGGAATGGTAGGAAGACCCTGGAAACCATTTCCTTCTTTCCCTGTAGGGCCAGCCAGTTCTAGATCCCTTATATCTTCTTATTTTCCTGAACTGTGTTGTTCTTTTCTTGGGGATAGAACCAGAACCAGAGCATTGGATTCATGCTCCATGAGACTGCTTCATGGCTTCCTGTTTGAGTGTACGGAACAAAACAAACCCAGGACCCATACTGCTGGGATATCAATAGTTAATTTTATCTCTTCATATAATTGTGGGTAATAAAAGGGAAAACTTATGAACAATCTTTAGCCTTCTCTAGAATGTGTTCTCTGTAAGACTTAAAAAAATATACCTATGATCATGACTGCCCAGGCCTGAAAGTGTAGTTTACATGGGTCATCAAAGAGGCTTCTTTTTGCTACAAATCAAGACTATTACAGAGATCCCCAACTGTTCCAGATGCAGAGCATAAGTGTTTATGGGGTGCCAAACGCAACTGATACTTCTAGAACTCTATCACTACACCCAAGACTTTAGGGTAATTGCAAGTTAGGTGGAAAGAGTGTAAGACCAGGAAGCCCACTAAGAGATAGTATCTTCTAGACATGACAAGGAACATGATCACATATACAAGTCTTGCATCATGACCACACCAGTTGATACTGCAGTATGGATGGGGGAAATCTCCCAAAGTCCTACCCCTAGCTAAAAATGATTAATAGCTGGAGAAAGAGAGAGAGAGAGAGAGAGAGAGAGAGAGAGAGAGAGAGAGAGAGAGAGAGAAAGAATGAATCAGTCTTTTCCGTGGGACAAGTCCCCATAGATTATCCAGTCCCAACTGGTTGGCCCTCAACACATGTACATATGAGAAATACTAAATGGAACACACACACACACACACACACACACACACACACACACTAGGAAGTCAAGAACAAGGAGCAAGGAGGAACATGGGATGAGCTGAGTGGGGAAAGAAAAGGGTGGGAATAATGGCTATATGGTACTCATGTAAAAAATTCTCAAAAAATATAAAATATTTAACTTAAAGATCATGTATTAGTTATGTGTTTACTATGTAGAGTACAATATACGCTCCTAGGAATTCTGTCATGTCAGATTTTCTACCTGGAGCCCTCGCTTCTTAAGGGACTCTTCAGAACAGCATCAGGGTTGACATTTGTGTGCTTGTGACAGTAGATTAGAAGATTTGAAAGCATGGCTAAAAGTTGAGAGGCCTGACAGAGGACAGAGAGAGCTGAGAACCCTGTACCTTGTCTTGGACCCTGGTAAGAAGGGACAATGGTGCCCCCAGAAAGGTCTCTACTCCATATCTGGACACTCTCTTCAAATTTACTTGTTGAACTGCTGTTCACCGAGCCCATCCTATGTACAACCTGACAGACAATGAAACACAAAGATAAGCAAGATACTTACTGCTCTGCCTCATGGAGCTGACTGCATTGGGGAAACTGAGTTTATAAGTTTATAAGTGATTGTAAACAATTCAAATAGCCAGATTTATTACAGGTTACAGAGACAAAAATTCCACAGACCGATTTTAATGTTGTCTTATTCTATTTAGGATGCTCTAATGGAAACCACAGACAAGGTGCTAACAAACAACAAAAATGTATGTATCAATTATGGAGGCAGGGTAATATAGATCAGACAGCTATCACAGTAGAATTCGGATAAAAATCTCTTTTGGGTTGTACACTGCCAAGTTCTCATTATGTCCTTATGTGATATAAGAGGCACAGGAGCACCCTGAGACACCGTTTACAAGGGCACTAATACCATTCCCTAGGGTTCCACCCTCCTGACTTAATAACTTTGCTTTGAGGTACCTGCTCCTGGTGCTTGAGGGCTAAGATTTCAACAGATCGATTTTTCTTCTTATTTAGTTTTTATTCATAATCATAAATGTAACTTTGCAATCCAGCTAGACTTGAGGGGAATGAGGAGAATGTGGAACCCAAAGAACATCAGTGAGAGCAGAGATTACAGGGTATTGTAAGCAGATGGGTTGAGGCACCCTCCTGAGCTACAGAATGAGTGGTCTGGTGGGCAAGATGCCCACAAGTCAAAAGAAATTAGAGCTGTCCACAGTGGGAAATGGTGATCTTCTTGCTGCTCTTACCATTCCTGGACCCAAACTGCTCCATGGTTTCCACAATATTCATCCTTCTTTCACCAAAGACCACATGCTTGCCATCCAGTCATTCGGTCTTGGTGGTGCAAATAAAAAACTGGGAACCATTTGTGTTTGGTCCAGCATTTGCCATCGGCAAGATGCCAGGACCTGTATGCTTCAGGATGAAGTTCTCATCCTCAAATTTCTCTCCATAGATGGATCTGCCACCAGTGCCTTTATGGTGTGTGATATCATCACCCTGGCACAAGAATCCTGGAATAATTCTGTGAAAGGAGGAACCTTTATATCCAAACCCTATTACTGCAGTGCTCAGAGCACGAAAGTTTTCTGCTGTCTTTGGAACTTTGTCTGCAAACAGCTCAAAGGAGATGCAGCCCAAGGGCTTGCCATCAGCCATGATATTGAAGAAAACTGTGGGATTGACCATGGCTGCAGCAAGCTGCAACAGGCGGTAGTAGCGTCTGCAAAGCCTCAACAGATCTATTTTAAGAGGAAATTAGCATTTAGAGACTGGCAGAAGCTAAGTCAATCTTTCATATAATTATGACACATATTTTTATACATAAAAGAAGCTTCTAATTGCAGAAACTAAAATGAAAACAAGAAGCAAAAGTAACATGAAACTGTGTAAAGGACTATTTCAAGTGACTTTAAAATAGTAATTTGTCTAAGCACCCTTAGTTGGTTTTATCATAAGGAGAAAAGAACTACAAAAATTTCTTGAAATGTTTTCAGTAAATCATATTGTTTATAGAATGTTGAATGTGTTAGTCTGAGACTGTCATGCGTGTGTTGTGGGATAAATCAGCTCATGTGCCAATTTTATTTAATGAAGGAGACTAAATTCGAAAGCCTGTAAACCTAAATTTGAGTAGAAAGTATTATGATTTGATCAGTTATCTTTAAAAACATCTCCTATTCCATGTCAGAAAGTCCTAGGAAACGTAGCAGAGACATTGACAATGATACATGTGCTGACAAGATATTGATAGCTAAACAAAATTGTCTAAGGAGTCCCTGAAGAAGAGATCAATTCCAGAATCTAAGCAGGAAATATTCCAGATAACTCAGAAACTTTTTCTCATACCATAAAGCAAGGAAACTGTTAAGAGCTACCAGGGTCATTGCAAAAGTCTCAGGAAGTTACCTTTGTAAGCTTCAATAGGTCAAAGATGTGAAACATAGAGTATCAACAAGAAAAATTAAAGTATTGGAGAAACCAGATATATTTAAAACTGATTCCCTCATGATACTATTTAGGGAAGACTATCCCTATTCCTTACACACACACACACACACACACACACACACACACACACACACACACACACACACACACACACATTATTGGTCCTATTTGGAAGATGGTAAAGAACCAATTTCATTTAAAACTGGTAAACAAAAGAAAAGAAGGGGGCTGGTTATGACCATTCACCTGTAATTCCAGCAGTTGGGATAACAATTTCCAGGCTGCCCTGGGCACTATAGTGGGATTTTGCCTCATTAAAACCAGGAGGTGAGGTTAAGCTCAGTGGTATAATAATTGCTTATTGTGTCCAAGACCCCAAGTTTGATCTCTACTACTGCAAATAAAAGGAGGGAATGAAGTATTTTATGTTATATTTATATACAAACTGTACCTTGGGGCTACCAAATCATTGGTGATGGTAGGTTTCTTTGAATGGAAGTGCTTCTTGTTAATAACTGAAGAAAAAACCCCAGAGAGGTAGAATATCACCATTGTATAATTTCAATGAAATAATAAATTATTATATAGCTCACTAACCTCACTCTTCCCTTGTTTTAGCTATATTTGTTTCTGTGTATTAGTTAGGATTCTCCAGAAAGACAGAGTCAATATGGTCCATATATTGTGTACATATAAGATGTTATATCTGAATTACTGCCTAGTGAGAGAAATACATGCACATACACACACACACACACACACACACACACACACACAGAGAGAGAGAGAGAGACAGAGAGACAGAGAGACAGAGAGAGACAGAAAGACAGAGAGAGACAGAGACAAACAGCAGACAGGCAAACAGACAGGCAGACAAACACACAGAGAGGAATGCATAACACTTTAAGGTATTGACTTGGCTGTGGTATGAATTTTGCATGGCCCTCATATGCTGAAAGCTTTGTCCCCCTTAGCTTCACTGTTTTGTGGGGTTGTGGAAACTTTAGAAAGTGGGGCTTACCTAAGAAAGTAGGGCAAGTAGCGATATGCCATTAAAGGTTATACCAGTCTTTCTGCTCTCTGTTGACTATGACATGAATAGCTTCTGTTTGCTCTCCTGCTGCCATTGGCCCAGAAATAAAGATCTAGGTGATTGTGGACTGAATCTTCTGAAAGTATGAGCCAAGATATCTCTTTCCTTCTCTTATTTTTGTCGGATATTTGGTCATAGAAACAAAAATCTAATTAATAATACACAATCAGATGAGCAGAGTCTCATAATATGCTATCTGTAAGGAGACCCAGGAAAGCCAATAGTGAACTTTAAAGTCTTAAGAGCCAGAGGGTGATATGCTCAGATTTCAAGTTGTGATCTGAATGTCTGAGAACCAGGAAAGCTGGGGCAAAGGATTTCACTAACTCAAGCAATCAGGCAGAATAAATTAAACATGTTTCCATCTTTTTATTCTGTTGGGGCCCTGTGTGACCATGGGATGCCTTTTGATATTCCTTCAGTTTACCAAGCCTAATACAAATTGCTCCCAGACTCCACCCCCACAGACACAGGGTAAGGGAAGAGAGTAGGAGAGGAGAAGAGAGAGGGAAAGGGAGAAGGAGAGGGGAGAGAGAGGGAGAGGGAGGGAGGGAAGAAGAGAGAGAGAGAGAGAGAGAGAGAGAGAGAGAGAGAGAGAGAGAGAGAGAGAGAGAGAGAGAGAGGAGCAGAGCAGGGGAGGGCAGTGGAGGGGAGTGTAGAGAAGGAGAGAGGAGAGAGAGAGAAAGCCAGAGCAGATATCTGGGCAATCCTGATGGCATCTTGTGGGGCCAGTAAGAAAGCTCAGCAGGTAAAGGCACTAATCACCAAGCCTGATGATCCAAGTCCAATCTCCATGACTGAAATGATGGAAGGAGAGAAGTGACTCCCACAAACTGTCCTCTGACTTCCACATATGCGCCATCACACATTAGGGTAATGAAATTGTTAAAGCTTGTCTTTTTCTTGCATGTGTCTGTGGTGTTTTTGTGTGTTTCTGTGTGTGCACATTTGTATAGTATCTAAATGTACAGAGGCCAGGGGTTGAGATGAGATGTCTTCCTCAATTACTGTCCACCTTACATTTTCAGACACAGACTTTTATTGAACCTAGGGTTTACTGATTTAAGTATACTGACTCTCCAGTGGGCTCCAGGGATCTGCCTGTTTCTGTCTCCTTGGTGCTGTGGTTTTGAACATGTGCTACCACACCTGGCTTTTTATGTGGGGGCTGGAGTTTTAAACTAAGGGTCCTCATG
This sequence comes from Uromys caudimaculatus, assembly GCA_028551405.1. NCBI lineage: Eukaryota > Metazoa > Chordata > Mammalia > Rodentia > Muridae > Uromys > Uromys caudimaculatus. The sequence continues at coordinate 110,499,451 of CM052722.1, read as the reverse complement.
CTTGCATGGCAAACAGTTTACTGACTGAGCCATCTCTCAAGCCTCAAAATTGGCCTTTTCAATCAGTATTATTCTCTGTGGATGAATGCAAATTACGTGTCCCGGTAATTTGCTTCATTTTGTTGCTTCGTAGTCATTCATGATATTTTTATAACACTGATTGCTTAACCCATTGTTCATTCTCACTGAAGATTACCTTGGCTGATTTCAGAATTTGGGCCATTACAAATAAAGTTCCTGTGAACATTCATGAATAGATCTTTCTGTAAACGGATGTTTTCATCTCTTTAAGATAAATATCCAGGGTTGCAATTGTTCAGTTGCATTTTTTGTATATATAAACTGCATATATTTTTGTATATTATTAATTTTTAAGTTAGAGTCAAAGTAACCAACATTGTGACAATATCATCCATATTACATTGTTGTACTTTGTTCATATGCAGGCCTCATTTCCTCCCCTCCCCTTCTACCTCTCACTTCTCTTCCCACAAATAGACCTCCTGCTTTCTTGTCATATGTATTATATGTTTATGAGCAAATGTATTTCACAGGAGAGGAAACATCCTTTCTTGTGGGCCATTTCCTCCCATCAAACTCGTGTGTGTGTGTGTGTGTGTGTGTGTGTGTGTCCATCCTGTTTTCTTTATTCCTCTGTTGATAGGTTGATAAGGTGGGTGATTCCATAACTTATCTACTGTGCATAGTGCTGCATTAGGAGTGGATGTGCAAGGGTCTCTGTGGCATATTGAATTAGGTTCCTTCAGTTTATATGCCCAGCCGTGGGTGGTTAAACTGGATCTTATAGTATCATAGTGTCAATTGTCAACTTGGCACAGCTGGGAAGAGGCTTCAATTCAGGAATTGCCTCCATCAGATGGTCTATTAACCTGGGTGAGATATATATTTTTTTCTTTAAAAAAAATCCAGTCATTATGATAGGTGAGTAGTAATTACCATTATGGCTAAAATTTGCATTTCTTGATGGCTAATATCTTGATGGCTAAGAGTTTTATATTTTTACATTTGATTTCATGATCTACTTAAAATTAATTCCTATAAAAACTTAAGATTATAGTGCATTGCTCCATACATGCTATGTACTAACTTATAACTGGATATTAGCCAAAAAAGTACAGAATACCCAGGACACAATCCACAGAACTCAATAAGGTTAACAAGCCAAAGGGCCCAAATGAGGATGCTTCAGTCCCACTTGGGAGGGAGACGAAAGCAGAGGGCAGAGGGAGGGATGGAACTGGATGGGAGAGGGGAGATGGATGGGAAAGGGTGGAACATGATCAGGTATTGGGGGAAACAGCGGTGGAGGCCCAAGGGCCACCAGAATGAATGGAAATATACAACCTTGGGAAATGGGAGGTGGAGGGACCCTCTAGAATATACCAGAGACCTGGGAGGTGAGAGAGTCCCAAGACTCAAAGGGAGGGACCTTAGATGAAATGCCCTACAGTGGGGAGAAGGCACTCATAGAGTCTACATCCAGTAGAAAGTCAGGGCATCAAGTGAGGGATGGGGTTGCCATCCCACAGTCAAAACTCTGACCCATAATTGTTCCTGTCTGAAAGAACTGCAGGGATGGAAATGGAGAAGAGCCTGAAGAAAAGGAGGCCCAGTGACCGGCCTAAAGAGGGATCCAGCTCAAGGGGAGGCTCCAAGGCCTGACACTATTACTGAGGCTATGGTGTGCTTATAGACAAGAGCCTAGAATGGCTGTCCTCTGAGAGGCCCAACAAGCAGCTGACTGCTACAGAAGATACTTTCACCCAACCAATGGCAAATGGATGGAGCTAGAAAATATCATCCTGAGTGACATAACCCAGACCCAAAAGGATATGCATTACTGTCTTTTGAGAGGCCCTACCAGTAGCTGACCAACCATTGGACTGAAGTCAGGGACCCCTATGGTTAAATTAGGCGAAGGATTGAAGAAGTTGAAGGGGAGGGCGACCCCATAGGAAGACCTGCAGTCTCAACTAACCTACACACATGGGAGCTCCGAGAGACTGAGCCACCAACCAGGAGCATACATGGGCTGGTCAGAGGCCCTTGACACATATACAGCAGAGGACTGCCTGGTCTCGTCTCAGTAGGAGAAGATGCATCTAATCCTGGGGAGACTTGAGGCCCCAGAGAAGGGGCATGCCCAGTGGTGGTGGTAGAGATGGGGAGCACCCTCTCAGAGGCAAGGGGAAGGAGGAATGGGATAAGGAACTGTGGGAGGGGAGACCAGGAGGGGGGCAATGGTTAGAATGTAAATAAATTATATATATATATATATATATATATATATATATATATATATATATATATATATATATATATATAGAGAGAGAGAGAGAGAGAGAGAGACTTATTATATAACCCCAGCTAGAATTGAGCTTTCAGTTTTTTACCCTTAACTTTTCAAGAGTACATGGGTCACCATATCGAAGTTATTTTGTGTGTGTGTATATATATATATATATATGTTACATCTGACATGGTGACTGAATCATAGGCACACAGTAGCTACAGACACCTACATGTAGAAGACTGACCCTTCACCATTCTGGGATTGAGAAGGTAGTCCTGGTTCTTATCCATTCCTGGGGAGCTATTGATGATTAATAGTTGTTACAAGAGAGGGTGTCTTATTTTAATGATTGGGGAACAAGTTAGAAAGAAGAGGGTTGTTATGAAAAGGATTATAGGAGGTAGGTTTGAATATAACCAAACACAGCACATGTGTGAAACTCACAAAATGACAGAAAAAAATAAACGTGGAAATGGTATAAGCTAATGGAATAAAATGATGTTTATATATCTGTACAAAATGGTACATGTTCTCTGCAATAAATGTTTGTTCAAAATGCAAAAAACTCCTTTAGATCAATATTAATTTCCTCAGCACCCTTTGTTGAAAGGGCTTTCTTTCATATGTTCGGTTACTTTGTACTTTTGTCAAACTCTTGGTTCTGTTGTTTCTGAGCTCTTCATGATGTTTCAAATCTCTTGCTGGTGTTTTGATAAAAACACCATTAAACGTGCATATCCATTCATTGAGAATTCAAAGCTTTTCCTTGAGTTTTCATTGAGTGGGGCATGGCATGTCTTCTGGTTTCATTCTGTTGCTATGATAAATGTCATAACCAAAAGCAACTTGGGGAGGTAAAGGTTTATTTCATCTTATGCGTTCAGCTCACACTCTGTCTTTGAGGGAAGCTGGACAGGAACTCAAGCAGGAATTGAATTAGAAACCATGAAAGAATGCTGTTTATTTGCTTATATGCTGTTTGCTTGCTTGCTTGCTTGCTTGCTTGCTTCCTTCCTTCCTTCCTTCCTTTCTTTTTCTTTCTTTCCTTTTAAAAACGTTCACTCATTTTTGTTTTTTATGTGTTTTTCTTGCATGTATGTGTGTACCACATGCACACAGTGTAGAGGCCAAGAGAAGTTATCAGATTGCTCTGGTACTGGAGTTACAAATGGTTTTGAGCCACCATATGGGTGCTGGGAATCAAACTCGGATCCTCTAAAAGAACAGTCAGTGCTCCTAACTGCTGAGCCATTTCTACAGCTTCTTATCTATGTTTCTTACACAGATTTTATCCAGTTACCTAGAGATGGGGATCATAACAGTGGGCTGAATCCTCCTGTATCAATCATTAATCAAGACAATCTCACCAGACATGGCCACAGGCCAGTGTCATCAAAACAGTTCTTCAGTTGGAGTCCCCCTTCCAAGGTAACTCTAGGTTGTGTCAAATTGACAGTCAAAACTAACCAGGATAGCACTTCTCTCCATTTAAGAAAATACTTGAATTTCTTACAGTAACCTTTTGTAACTTTGGCAATAATGCATGTTTTCTTTTTAAAGGTAAACCTAAGTGTTTCATATTTGCTGGCACACTTATAAATGGGATTGGACCATAAATTGTAGCTTTCCTATATGTACTGCTGGTATACAGAAATGTGATCAATTATTTCTTGTGTTGAATTCACTTGTTAATGCTTGGATTGTTAGATGATTTGTGGGGATCTTGTACTTAGAGAATCATGTCATTTTCATCTAGAAACAGTGTTCTTTCTTTCTCTTTCTTTCTTTCTTTCTTTCTTTCTTTCTTTCTTTCTTTCTTTCTTTCTTTCTTTCTTTCTTTCTTTCTTTCTTTCTTTCCAGTCACTATACATGTTATTTCCATTTCTTAGTTTCTCAAAGTGGTTAGGGTCTTGCAGTACTATGTTGAGTAAAAGTGCAGAGAGCAGATAGCTAAGTAGTGATAGCTTATTGTAGTAGGTATGCAGATGGTACTATGACTTCAGAAAAGATGAGTTTTACTACTCTATATCATACTATTCTATATTTCAACAGCAACATATTAAGACAGAAGTGAAAGGGCCTTATAGAGCAAATGAGAGAAATGGCATGAGAACCTAGCCTAGATCAATGTGCTCCAAAGAGAGAATCTAGATTTAGAGAATTTACTGCCTCTTGGGCAGCCAGACAGAATATTTGTGTCTCAGACTGAAGCTTGAAAGAAGTGGGGGTAGGGATAGGTCTTTGGCCATAACAGTGCACAGGAAACTGCCTGTGCCATCCAGCATATCAACGGGCTTTGCAAGCACCCGGCCCAGATGTGTCAGGCCTATAGACACAGACCCTTTTATGAGGCTTGCTCAATGGTTGTCTGTGAGCCAAGGGTTGCCCAGCTACCCCCTGGCCAGGGGCATGCTGGGTAGTTGCCAACCAATGACAGGGTTCACACTCTCCAGACTTTGCCCTGCCTTCATGTTGATTGGAAAGTATCTTCTACAACATAAGTGTCCCAGGATACTGCAAGCATAGTTGCCGGCTGGCAGGGCTCAGGCTACTCTTCATTGTCTGCAGGCTATGGGCATTGAGCACGGACTCAGAAAACATTTACTGAGAAACCACTAAGTGCAGAGTAACTCAGCAGCCTAGTGGGCAAGGCGGAGGGAAACAACATCCATAAACACAGCTTGGTTCAAACTCCAATCAAATGCTAAGGACAGGAGACCTGGTAAGGAAGAACATACAAGAAGGGATAGGGTTTAGGCATGGGAAGAGCATCATGGAATGGGAAAACCAATCGGGTGATGGAGCCAGCTGGATGCAGACCTGTGGAAGATGGACAGTAAGCATGTGAGAAGGGAAGCAGCAGAGGGATGGAGACAAGTTGGAGTTTCAATGGGGAGAATCTACAGAGCTAGCTAAAAGGCTTTTGAGTGAAATTGTATTTTGGGGCAAAGTGGGATAGAAGAAACACACAATGAGTAATAAAACAGTGGGGTGATTTTCAACATCTAACCATGTTTCATGAGAACACTTTGATGGTATCTGTTATCGCTGCACATTTCACACACAAGCAATTTAAAGCCCTGCCATGATTAATGATTCAATCAAGTCACAGGCACAGATTCCAAGGGGACATGCGCAAATAGATGTTTAATGTCAAACTGCACCCATATCTCAGGCCTCTGCTACAGAACTCCTCACTGTTCGACATAGATGCTATTTCATAGAGCTACAGTTTGAATATGATTTACCCCCAGTAAAACTCATATTGAGGTGTGCTTCCAAGGGTGCTAGTGTTTTTCAACAGGTGGAACCTTTAAAAGGTGGGGTCTAATTGGAGGTAGTTAGGTCACAGTGACACCATTCTTGGAAGAGATTAATGTCCCATTTCATATAAGTGGGTTAGAGCTCACAGGATTGGGTTGCTGTGAGAACAAATTGTTACATGTTTATCTCTGATATTTGTTCCCTTCCACAGGTGGCTGCTTGTCACTCTCACACATGATGCCATCCTTTGTGTTATGAAACAGAAGGAGGCCTTTGCATTTTGCTATATCCAGGTATCAGACTTCTCTACTTCCCAAACTGTGAGCTATACAAACTTTATTCTTTGTAATATACTCAGCCTTGACACAAAATAAATGAGGACACACTGAATAGTTTATGCAATAAAGTAGCCATGCTGGACAGTACCTGGACACCAGGACCCTGTTGGATTTGCCATGGTGCAGAGCTAAGCCATTTCCCCTAGAACAGGACACATTGCCAAATGATGGACATTAAACTCCAAGTGAGATGCTTTTTACTTGATGGCAAGATGTGGCCCAGACATCCATTTACTTTCATAATAAGATAAATGAAATAAATACCATGTCATAATAATAAAGGCCACTATGTAGATGCAGACATTGTTGGACATTAATTGTGAACCAAGCATTTAAAAATCTATTGCTTCATGGGATTTTACCACAAACCATGTAGAATTAACCATATTGTTACTACAGAGAATGAAGGCTCACAGAAATGAGGCAACTTGCTCAAACTCACACATAGCAAGTAAGCAATCAAGACAGGTTTCACATTGAGGACTGGCTAGCCAAAATTCCATTGTTTCCACTACAAGAAACCTCAGAACTTTCTGTTTATTCTTTTTTTGTAATTAACACTGGAATAAGTATAAATTCATAAGAAAAGGCAAATTAAACTACATAAAGGTCTCCTTATTCTTTATCCAGTTTCCCCAAACTTTTATATTTTGTGTAACTAAAGAACAGTATCAAAATTAGGAAATAGGCACTGATACAACCTGTATGTTGTGTGTCATCTGATCACATGTGTAGACTCCTACAACCATCTCTGTAATCAAGATTAAAAACTTTTCCAACACACACACACACACACACACTCACACACAGACACACATGCACACACACACATATACACACACACACAGACACACAGACACACAGATACACAGACACACACACAGACACACACACAGACACACACACACACAAACACTTACCCTTGACACGAGCAATCTGTTCTTTTTCACTGTCATTTATGTACAGCTTTCACTCTGAAGTTGCAATGCAAGTTGGTTATTATTTTGCATGTAGTATAATGCACTTGACCTCTATCTGGGTCATTGCATGTGTCATTAGCTTAGTTGTGGTTACTGCTGAATGGTAAGCTATGGCATAGATGTACAATAGTGTTTTAACTATTGACCCACTAAAGAATATCTGCTTGTTTACAGTTTGAAGTTATTGGGTTTTTGTGAAATAATTTTGTGCATTCCTGCATCTAGACTTATTTTCTAAGAATAATTTAGTACAAACTTCTTAGACTCCTTGTTTGATGTTTTTAAATAATCTATATAACTCATTTAGTAGATATGTATTCCATAAATTTTTTCTTTAAGTTTGTATCATGTTTTCCATCTTCTTGATATTATCTTCTTAATATTTCCATCTTCTGTTATGAGCAAAAAGTGTGTTTAGTTTTATATGAATCACCTAATCTATTTTTGTGTGTGTATGTATATGTGTGCTCACATACATGTAACTGTCAATGGGTATGCATGTGTATACTCATGTGTGGATACCAGAGGACAACCTTGGTTAATGTACTGAAGGAGCTATGTCTGTTTTTGTAGACAGGGACTCTCACTGAGACCTGGAGGTTGCCAATTACACGAGACTCACTTGTCAGTGAGCTGCAGGGACTGGGATTATAAGTGCATGCCACCACACCTGACTTTATGTGTGGGCTGTGAACCACTGTGCTACAGTTTATTGACTGAGCTGCATCCTTGGAAAGAGTTTCTTTTCTTGTTTACATTATTTATTTTGTGTATTTTTTGTGGGAATATCGTACTAGGGCACATGTGTGGAGGTCAAAGGATAACTTGTGAGAGTCAGTTCTCTTCACCATCTTCCTACCCCCCCCCCACACCCACACTCATACTTTCTTCAAGGCTTTTGAAAATCAGGAAGAACTTTTGGACTTTGCCACATGAGTTTTTTGCTTTGATCAGTATTATCTTTCTACCTTGGAATATTGCTAAACCAATTACTACACTGACAGGCAAAACTGAACTAGATTCGCACAGTTGGAGTAAACCTCAGCTGGCCATGTATCAACCATGTTACGTACTGTTTAATTCCGTTGCTGATGTGTTTTTAAAGAGCATTTGTATTTCTGACAACCTAGTGAAGCATAGATCTCTTTTTGTTTGTACTGTCTTTGCAACTTTGGTAGCCAATAGACTTGGCTCATTAAATGGGTTTGCAAAGGTTTTGTCCTATTCTCTTTTCTGGAAGAGACTATGTTGAATTGCTCTTAATTAGTCTTCTACTTTCGATAGCATGCCTCACTCAAACTATTTGGGCCTAGATATGTTTTTCTCATAGCACTTTAAACCATGAATTTAGTCACTTGGACATAAAAAGTATTTAATTTGTATTGAGCAGTTTATTAAAGTTTTCATTTTTCAAGAACTTGCCTATTTTCTCTAAATTGTTAAAGGTTTTCATATAGAAATGTTCAGAGTTTCTCTTTATTGTTCTTTGTATCATTCTTGATGTTTGTTAATGATATATTTTCACTGGTTTTTTTCTGTCAGTAGTTAGACATTTGTCACCTTTTTATTGATCTTTCCAGAAAACAAGCTTCTTGTTTTGTTGATTTTTGTCTTGTTTTTAAATTTAATTTTATTGATTTCTCTGCTTTATTATTTCTCCTGTCTTGCTTTGTGTTTACTTCATTTTGTTACATTTATCCAGCAGGAATGATTCTCTGACCCTAGATTTGAAGTGAGACCATATCTTCTTTGCAGTAATATTCACTGAGGGGCTCAAATCACCTTCTCCTCATTGCTTTAGCCATGGCTTCATTTTCATATATTTGGCATTTTCTTTTATCCATTGTGGTCACAGTTCACAGAATATGTTCTATATAACTTCAATTATTTTATTTTGAATGTGATGAGGTTTGTCTTTTGTCTCAGGATATGAGCTATTATGGTGAATGTTCTGTAAGGTACTTGAAGCGGGTGCCTCTTCTGCTGTTGCTAAGTGAAGTGTTATATAAATGCCAATTAGATCTTGTTAGATGATAGCATTGCTGATTTTTTCCTAGTTATTCTATCAATTGTTGAAAGAGTAATGTTAAGGTCTCCAACCATAATTGTGGATTTGGCTACTTCTCTTTGTGAAACTAAATATCATTTTGCTTCACATACTTTGCAATATATTATTTGGTTATTCACATTTAAGCTACATATATTTTGATGTATTGATCCTTTCATTAATGTTTCTTTGTCTCTGTAATTTTTTTGCTCTGAAGTCTGTTTTATCTGATATCCCATTTTACTTTGACAAATGTTTGTGTGATATTGCTTTTCCATCTTTTCATTTTAACTTGCCTCTGTGTATGTGTGTGTGTGTGTGTGTGTGTGTGTGAGAGAGAGAGAGAGAGAGAGAGAGAGAGAGAGAGAGAGAGAGAATGAATGAGTATGTGTGTGCATGCACATGCATGTGGAAATCAAAGGACAGCTTGAAGAAACGCCATGTAGGTCTCAGAGATCCAACCCAACACTTGAGGTTTGGCAGCAAGCACCTTTACCTGCCAAACCGTCTTTCCTATACTTTTATATTGAAATATATTTCCTTTAGACAATAATTAGTTGGGTCATGTTTCTCAATCCATTTTTGCCAATATCTGTGTTTGTAAAATTCCATTTTGTACCATAATTTCTTCAAAATATCTATCTCTACAGTGTTATAGTGACTTTGTAGTGTTGTATTGCAACTTGTTGGTATCACACTTTTCCAGCTTCAGTAAGATGTAGATAGCTTGACCCCATTTATCTTTCTATACTCCCTGTTCTTTCACGCTGCAGTTATCTTAAACATGTCTGTATATTACAAATTCTACCCCTACTAGATTATAACCTTAGCTTTTATCATCAATATAGAAAAGTTCAGAGACTCTCATATCACTTTACATGTTACTCTCAGTTGCCCTCCATTCCTGATTTCTCATTTATTTTCAGTACAGAGAGTTTCTTTTGGCCATGTTTAGGTTAGGTGCACTCATAACATGATCTCTTGATTTTCTTTTATTAGTATGTATTCTCATTTTATTTGAATACATAAAATTCTGAGTTGACCATTCTTTTTGTTTTAATGCTTAAAAAAAGGTGTGTCATTTAGTTTCCATGCTTTCTGAAGAGAAATATGGCAGTGTTCAAATAGTTTGACTTTACTACAGACTGAATATCCTTGCCCCCTTAATATGTTGATACTTAATCCCCAGTATCAAGGGGTAGAGTCTCACCAAGGTAATTAGAATGCTAACAGTGGAGTTTCCATGAAGAAGAAGGGGCAGTAGAAACCTCGCTTTCTCTTGTTACCATGAGAGGATAAGGAGGAAAGATAACCATTTTAAAACTCAAAGAAGCCTCCCTAGAATCTCTCCATGATGACCCACCTATCTCAGATATCTTAGACTCTGGAATAATGAAAAATAAATTTCTGTTGTCTCATTTATAGTATTACAGTAGATGGAACTGACCAAAACCCAGCACTGTAGGTAATAAGATTTCTTCCTTACTTTTAGTTTTATGTCGTTGAAGTGTGCTTGTGTGTCAGCATTGATTTGTTCTTCCCTGAGACTTAATGATGGGAATGCTAGATCTTCTTATTGCTTCTTATTGCTCAATCTGTCCTTGAGGCTCTGTTCCTTCCTCAGTGGCTTTCATTCTATCGTTCAGATTCGGTGGTTATTCTTGCTTTGCCCTCGAATGTACTGATTGTTTCCTTTATTCCCTCTATTCACCCATTAAATCTACCTACTGAGTTTTTTAAAACTTTGCTCTTTGGATTTTGTAGTCTTAAGAATTTTTAACTTGGCCATTATTTCATCTTCTATGTCATTACCAGGATTTTCTCTATTTCAGTTGTTTCAAGACTATTCATAACTGCTCATTTAAGTGTGTTTTACAATGCTTGTTTTAAAATCCTTGTCAGATAATTCTAACATCTCTGTTATCTGCATGTTAATAGCTGCATATTGTTGTTCCTCATTCAAGTTGTGATTGACCTAGTTCTGACAAGTGACTTTTAAAATATAACCTGGATAGCTGGATATTATGTTGAAATTTAATTTTTCCTTTTAACAGACAGTTGCCTTCCTAATGTGGAGTATGCGGATCAAGGTGGTGGGGCACACTCTTTCTCCCTGTGTCCCACTAATACCACTCCTGCAAAAGCACATTTCCATGCCAAGTATGGCAGCATACATTTTTAATCCTAGCACTCAATAGGAAAGGATAGATAGATTGCTGTGGGTTCTAGGTGTGGATTTAGCCTGATCTATATACTGTGTTCAAGCCCAGAAAAGGCTATAAAGGAGATGCTGAGAGAGAGAGAGAGAGAGAGAGAGAGAGAGAGAGAGAGAGAGAGAGAATTGCTAGATTATATCTCCTCACATTTGCTGGTTGCTGTGGGTGGAGATGGATATTCCTCATCCCACTGGCCCTTATGAGAGATAATAGGGTGACAACTGGCATGTCATCTCTCTGTTAATGTTCTGTTCGACCTGATCTTTCTAACACTATAGGGTGTTAAGAAGATAGCAAGGCTTTTCTTTCTTGTTTTGTACAGACTTCACGGAGGCCTGATGGTTTCTGCTGGATCAGGCTGCTGCTGCTGATTCATGTTTGGTATCCTGACCCTACTGAACTGGACTGCTCAAATCTTGATAAATGGAGATTGGAATCACCTCCAAGAACTACTTCTAAACAGGTCCACATCCTCTTGTCCTATTTACTATCTTTTCTCCCCTATCTTTGGATGGTGGGCTAGCGAGGGCAGTCGAAGCATTTGAGAACCCTCATTAAAAGTAGGCTGTATCAAACAAGAAAGAAAAGCCTTGCTTATATGGAGAATAATATTTTTTAAAATGCCTTTGCTCTGTTAGGTCAACTTTTATAGTCTTATCTCCCTTTTATAAAAATGAAAATTTATGAATTTTACCATTTAGAGATGAGTAAACGTTAGTGTTAGTCACAAAAGAGAAATGGGAAAAGAACTGGAAGACATAATTTGCAAAGGAAGACATACAATTAGAATATAATTATATAGCAAGAATGCTGAGCTCTTCAATGATCAAAGATAGAAAAACATATAGCAAGTTTTTTCAACAAATATTTAAGCCCCCCTTCTCCAAAGAGAAACACTCAAAACACCTAATCCCAACAGGGATGCAACAAGGCACTTTCAAATGCCAATGCAGGCAAACAAAAATTAAGGAGATCCTCTTTTTAAAAAACATTTATTTTACTTAGAATTTCATGCATAATACTGCATTTATATTATTTCACCCTACATTCTCTACCCTCCAACTGTTCCTATGTACTCTCTACTCCATTTCAACTTTATGACCATTTCTTTATTATTGTTATACATATACCCATATACATATGTATGCATATGTAAAAATAAAGCCTAATGAGTCCATTTAGTGTTTCATATATATGAATTTAGGGCTGAAAGTTTGAGATCAGGCATCTTATCTCTGGAGAAAACTGAATCTCTTACTCTTAGCCACCATTGCTTGCTTGCAACTCTTCATCTAGGTGAAGTGGAAGTTTCTGGAGATGTCAGCTGATACAGACTCACATGATGTTTGCTAAGACAGACTCATGTGGTATTTTGTCCACATCCCTTTGTCCTATTTACCATCTTTTCTCCCCTACCTTTGGATGATAGGCTAGCAAGGCGGGGGGTCGAAGCGTTTGAGAACCCTTATTAAAAGTAGTTTTTTTTTTTTTTTTTTTTTTTTTAAATCTAAGCCTACATTTAGGAGTGGGACCTTGTGAGATCTCACCCATGAACATTGGGTATTGTCATGTTGGACTTGTTTGAGCTACTTCTCATATAGGACTATGTTAAGGTTTCATAGATACAGCATTCCTATCATATCTAAAAGATTCTAGATCCCTGCAGAATTACTGGATCTCTTTCTGTATGCTCCTCTTTGTTTTTTTTTCTCAATGTTAGCATTGGGATTGTGTTATAGATGGCATGGGCACCCCACAAACAGTTGTTTTCTGCATTTTGACAGTTCTGTGGTTTTTTGTGATGGTTTATATCTACTGCAAATGATGTTTCTTTGATAAGTTGTGAGAAATGCACATGTTTATGGATAATAAGGATTTGGATTGTAGTTGCAAATTATACTGGTTTATGAAAGTGACATTAGTAGGTTTTCCTCTAAGATCAATGATCTCACTAGCTAGTGGTACTTAGCTCAGTTTACAATATCTCTCTTGTTGAGCAAATCTTAATTCCAACTAGATATCTGTTGTTTACCTCCAAAATATAAATATCATTATTGCAACCACGGGGATATTCTACCATGCTGGTCATTATTGTGGTTCATAGGCTTTACAGCCATGTAGGGCTATTGATTGAGTCTCTTCCTTGACAGGTTAAGAGCAACTTCCAATAATAGGAGAGATATTCCTAAGAAAGGAGGCTCCTAGATAATTCTCTGCTCAACTCCTCCAAATCCTATGTCCAGAATGTATGGCATCTTCAGAAATACGGTCTTAGCTTTGATAAGTACTAAGAAGAAATCAAGTGCAAGAATAATAGCCTGTAGTATTTTGCAAGTCTCTTGGACTCTCCCAATTAACAACTCAAAGGGAGGCTTCCCATGCATAGCACTGGGGGTTTTATTGACTGTCTAAGGCTTTTTGAGTGGAGCATTATCACCTTAAATGCTGTAACTTCATTCAAATTATTTATATAGGTATATAACTATACTCATACATTATATATGTATTTTAAGTAAACAAAACAAAAGCCTTGGTGGTCTTCACCCCTTGTCTTCTTGTTTTCCTCAATAATACTCTCCCTTCCCTTCCTAAGATAAATTCACCTATGTTGGTTCGTTTTTGTCAACTTGACACAAGCCTAGACATATCTTGGAAGACAGACTCTCAATTGAGAAAAATGTCTCCATCAGATTGGCCTGTGGATCATTTTCTTGACTAACAATTTGGGCATTACTACATGTAAGCCTGTGATTCTAGGTTCAGCAAAGGAGGCTGAAGAAGCCATGAGGAGGAAGTCAGTAAGCAGCACCCCTCCATGGCTTCTGCTTTCTTCCCTGCCTCCACATTCCTGTCCTGACTTCCCTCAGTGATGATGACCTGAGAATTCTAAGACGAAATAAACCCTTTCCTCCACAGGTTGCTTTGGCCATGGTGCTTATCAGAGCAATGGAAATTTAGCAAGATGCACCCCTCTTTTTTCCCCATCTTCCCCTTCATAGTACCTGTATCCTGTATCCCCACCCTCTAGGGACCTTTCTCTTGTCTCATGGTCCTTTTTTTTGACTTTCCTGATTTCTGAGGTTACATAGTGATTTGATTAGGACAAGACATGTTTTGTTTGTTAGTGGGGTTTTATTGTGGTTTGTTTATTTTTATTTTTAAAATTGATTTAATCAGTTAAATTTTGTTGTGTTTAGGGTTGAATCTAGGGTCTTACCTATAGTAGTCAAGTACTCTACTACTGAGCTACATAGCCAGGTACTCACTTGTTTTCTAAATATGTCTACTGAGTATTCAAGATTATCTATAGTACCATGTCTGGAAAATGTGAGGGACCACAGGAAAAATCAACACAATCAGCAACAATGTCCCTAGGTAATTCTTTCCACCTTTTGAAGTTCTGTCGTTGTTTTGATTGTTGGCAATTGGCACAGATGGTTCTGTTCCACCATGGCCAGGCATGAGAGTAGCAATAGTAAGAGCCGCAAATGTATACCAGAAATTGAGACTTCTCAGTGTTTCTTATGTATTGTCTAGTTTCAACCATACAACAATAGTGTGAAACAAATACTAGTATCTCCTATTTGTGGTGGCAACTTGACTGGTTATGGAATAATCTAGGAAACATACTTCAGGGATGTATGTATGGATATTTACAGAGAAGATTAACTGAGGAGGAAGTGCCCACTATTAATGTAGGTTGTACAGTCCCATGTGATGGGTCCAAGAATGAATAAAAAGGCAGGTGAAGAAGGCAAACTGAGTACCGACCTCCATTTCTCCATGCTTTCGAACTTTAGGCAGAATGTGACTGTCTCATACTTACATCTCCATGCCTTTCTATTATGAAAGACTACCATTTCTTAAACCATGGGTAAAACTAAACACTTCCTTCCTTAAGTAACATTTGCCATGAATTTTGTTACTGCAGCGAGAAAAGTAATTAATATACACCATGATAGATAATTTAAGGGTTGGAATTAAGGTCAACTCAGAAATATCTGTCTCTTGAGCTCTGGTATTAACTCCAATGATGAAAGTCCCCCTTGACCCAAGGACAAGTAAACTGCAATGGGAGCAGAGGAAGGTGAATAATTCCTTGATGATGAGGAACAGTTAGTAAACAGAATGGGCACAAACATTTCCTGAGCGTCTCCTCTAGCTTGAACAGAGTTCATCGGTGCCTATACCTGGCTCTCAGGGAAGGCCTCCTAGAGGAGGAGTTGACATTCTCTTTAACCTTCGACTAGGCCTTGAAGGTTAGTGGGATTACCACAAGAAGAGAAAGGGGCAAAGTACCTTTACCTGGATGGAATAGTATAAGTCAAGTTAGAGAACTTGGAAAGAACACAGAGAACTCAAGGAAAACTGAAAGTTGGAGACAGGTATAGGTGGAGAAGTTAAGATCAAATCACAGATGCTCTTGATTGACAGACACAGGAGCCAGGGCTGAGCGCACATGAACAGTGCATATTGATTAGATGTAAGGCCCAGATGGATTTAGTACAGTTATGTGCCTCTCTTCTTTCCTGTGGCTTCTGGAAGAACGACTTTAACCTCAATAATTTAGTCCCTGAACATATCATATTAAAGCCTCAAATAGATCAAATTATTTATTTATTGTATATTTATGTATATCTGTGAATGTGGTCTATATACATGTGGTGTATGCATAAAATGTGTGTGGGTGTGACAGAGGAGGGCTTTGATGTCATTTGCTGTCACTTCCCATCTTATTCCCTTGAGGCAGGATCTCTTCCTGTACCTGGAACTTATGCTCTCCTCTCTCTCCTGCAAGCCTGACACCAGAAAGCCCCAGTGGTCTCCACCTCTCCTGTGACAGTGGTCACTGAGGTTACAACCGTAGGAGGCCACACCCAGCTTGTTACCTGAGTGCTGGGCTTCAAACACAGGCCCTCATGGTTATCAGGAAAATAATCTCACCAACTGAGATATCTCTTCAGCCCCCACATCAATTGTGTTTTTTTTTATTTTTTTTTTTTTGAGACAGGTTCACACTGTATAGTCCAGTTTGCCCCCAATTGTTATTATGATTATAAAGCTTCCCCTTTTAAATGTTATAAAGGGGGAGATTCAAGCCTTACAGAAACTGCAATTTGGAAAGAGGAATTAGTGAGAAGACTAAAGATCCAGTTTGGGGAGGGGAGTGCTCATCTCTGTTACATAACCCAGTAGTAGCCAAAATAAGCTCTGCTCAATATATTTCATGCTGGTCCATCTAGTTATGGCAAGAAAGACTCCAGGGTCCAGAGTCTTTGTTCAATCCAAGACTTCATATCAGGCCAGTTGGAGTGAGTTGCCCTTATTTCTGCCCAAAATCTGCTCTGTCTCTATCTGGTTAGAAATCTATATTCTCTTCTCACCCAAGTCAGTGTATATTAACAGGGGCTTAAGACAGATTCTTTGAGTAGCTGGTTGGTCATTGCCTATCAACCTTGCAGAAAGTATTCATGTGCCAAATATATTTCTAAACAATTTAACTCTTCTTCTCTACAATCCTTCTGAGCAGAGTTTTTATGGTTTTTGCTCCACTTCTGATTCTACTCAGTGTGAAGGGATGAGAGCAGACTTAGCTGAGCCTCTGACTCTGG
Organism: Uromys caudimaculatus; assembly: GCA_028551405.1. Taxonomy (NCBI): domain Eukaryota; kingdom Metazoa; phylum Chordata; class Mammalia; order Rodentia; family Muridae; genus Uromys; species Uromys caudimaculatus. The sequence goes on along the minus strand of CM052722.1, from coordinate 110,482,680 downwards.
GTTATTTATTCACTCATTAGAACTTAGGATGCATTTTTTAAAATTTTTACAATTAAAAACCTTTAGATGATTTTTTCTTATTTTTTATTGAGACTTTCATAAATGTTTGCAATGAAACATGATCATATCTAACTCCATTTGTTTCTTCCAACTCCCCTTTTATCTTCCCCAGCATGCCCCCTCCAAACTTCATGTCTTTTTTTATTTTGATACCAGACTAAATCTAGTGTTCCCCATATGTGCATGGGCCCGGGGCCATCCACTGGAATACAGAAAACCTCCCAATGGCCACACTTTCAAAAAACAATGATTTTCTTCTTTTAGAACAGTGGTTCTCAACCTGTGGGTCACAAACCCTTTGGAGGTAAAATGAGTCTTTCACAGGACTCGCCTAAGATCATCAAAACCTACAGATATTTACATTACTACTAAGAACAGTAGCAAAATTACAGTTATGAAGTAGCAATGAAAATAATTTTATGGTTGGGGGGGTCACCACAATATGAAGAACTGGACTAAAGGGTCGCAGCATTAGGAAGGTTGAGATCTGCTGGGCTAAAAGCATCAACTGCCAATAGTCCCCTAGTAAGCCATGGGACCCAGAGAGCACCTCTGCATCCATGTTGAACTTTGTGCAGGTAAAGACAGCTGCTGTAAGTTCATGAGCGTGATAGCCACGTCACAGCTAAAAGACAGCATGTTAGCCTACCCCTCTCCTGCTTTTGTATTCTTTGCACTCCTTCTTCCACAATATTACCTGAGCCCTTTGTGAGGGTGTGCTGGGGGTGGGGGGAAGTCATGGGGGAATTGCCATTAAAAATGTACCTGGAACTCCCAATGGATGTTTAGACCCAGGCAGGAGGCCCAAATGATTTAAACACCAGCTTTAAATCATCATGGCATTGTAGGCCTTCCCACTCATAGTCCCTTACCTTTCAGGCCAGTAAGTGGAGAGAGCAGTTTATAGAAAAGCAACTGACTGTGAACAGTTTCTTCCACCCTTTTTCACCCTTAGAAACTAAAATTGGTGGGTCCAATTGACAGAATACTGTAGTATGTGCTTTGAGCCCATGGAGTGGCTTTGATCAGTGGCTTAACCAACACCCTGCACTATGAATAGTCAGACCCAGCTTTTGATACCAGGGACAGTATACTCAATCTAGGTCCCGGCTGCTTGTCAGATTCCCAGGGAGAAATCATTGAAAATTTTGTGCCATGTGCAGAGTGCTGTATATAACAGAGAAAGAACTACTATAGGGACCTCTTGGCTAAGAAGCAGAGCAAACTGAGAATGGAGGCAGGGCTGGGAGGATTTACCGCTGATGTCTACTGGAGCCGCACACACCTAGAAGGCAAGGTGAACCTTCTTAGAGCCTTTTACCGTCCCTCAGGTTAAAGCTTCACCAGCCTCTGCCTTAAGAAGTGTCATCTTTCTCCAGAATCAAACAGAAAAATCCATCATTCTAAAAAAAAAAAAAAAAAAAAAAAAAAATACAAATAGAATTTTCCAGAAGCAGAAATGAAATCTGGAAGGAAAGAGATTTTTTGCAAATCTGATATGGAATTCTTAATCTGCTAGCTAATGTCTCTAAACTAATTTCTAAACAAAGAGCCAGCTGGGTCTTTGGGGACACTCCCATTTCTAAGTGAATGAAAGTAAACAGGCCTACACCTGCAGTACTGTCTCCTGGGATCTAGGCCCAAGACTGGCAGGTTGGTGGGGAAAGTAGAATGGAAACCTAAGACAAAGGAGGTAGGCCAATGGCAGTTTTATGAACATCTCCTTACTTGCTTTTAAGTGTTACTTATTGTCTAGCTGCTGGGTCCACACAGGCTTTTCTGAAAGAGAGGGGTCTGATCCTCTGTGGCAAGGCTTACAAGGAGCAAAGGTCTGGTTGTAGAACCTGAATACCTAGAAATGAACTATGGCTTCCCTTATCGCCCCTCCATTCTCCCGATAATCTGTGTGACTTAGCAGGGTCCTTGACAAGTTTTGAACTTTGTCCTGATGATCTCTCAGGCTTTGGTAAGGAGCAGCATTGTGTGACATATTTGGGGACACCGAAAGAGCTGTGCCCATGGAACACAGAAGTCTCATGACTATTTATGGTTGTTCTTTTGGCATCCAGCAAAGTATGTTCATCTCATATATGAACAGTGCTGCCCACTGGGTATGTGCTTACTTGACCAATACATTACCTGCAGCCTTTTTCCAGACCCACACCTTCTTTCTCTGGAATTTTTGCATTATACATTGCAGTCAAAGTGTGGCAAGTGCAGGGCCATTTCTCTTACCCTAACTCCATCCAGACTTCCTGTTGTTCTCAAAATAAATAATAAGTGGCATTGTGTGTTTACAAGGACCCCAAAGTCTCTCAGCCTTAGTGGCCTGCCACTGCCTATCATGCTCCTTTAGTCTTTGGGCTCCAACTTTAAAAAATTATTGTCAGGGTTTGTATTACTCACCTTGAATTTTAGAACTAAGGAGGCAGAGACAGGTAGATCTCTGTGAAGTCAAGGGCATCCTGGTCTATAAAGAAAGTTCCAAATCAGCCAGGGCTATACAGCAAGGCTGTCTAAATAAAAGATATTCATTTTATGCAGTACGCTCTGGGACTGTATTTTTCCACGGTTATTGTCTTCATTAAACTGTGAACTATGATGCCTTCATTTGTGCCTGAACCAGTTGACAGAGATGAAGTAGACACTCGGAACTGCTATACGGAGTAAACCTCCAGCTATGTTTCTGTATCGGCAATGGGTGGCACAGGAAAACAGTCGATTAAAGGCTTATGTCACCAAAGCCTTTGGTGATCACATTGCTTTTCCAGACCAATGAACTTAGGGCATGAGGACACATGGAACTCACATCACTGGATTTGGAAGTTGCTGGTATCTAGGTATGTCCCATGTACGAGGCCTACTATCCTGATTTATGAAATAGTTCCAATTCCAGAGGCACTAAAACTGAAGCCATATAAACATCCAGTTACTAGCCATTTGGGGGTGAACAAGTCTTAGGTCACTCATGTTTGGATAGAATGCTTTAGCCAGCCTTTCCTTGCCTTTGGGATTTGGTCACCATTAGGCATTGAGATGCAAATCTTTTTCTGAGGAAGGCTGTAGCCTCTAAGATGTCATGTGACAGCTCCTGAGGAGGAGTCTTTTCTTTCTTCCTGAATACAAGTTCTCTGAGACCTAACACTATATCCTCCATCTCACTCAGCTTATGGAATTTAGTTTTGTGTTGTCCCTTGAGCTGGCATATCACCGGACGGACACCAGTGCCAAACACTGAAACAAATTGTTCTTAGTTAGTCACTTAAAAAAAAGAGGTGTATTTATTGAGGAGATAATAATTACTCAGGACATCATACAAAGGCATCCACATCCTAACATTTAAAGCTGGTGAAGGACCAGCAAGATGGCTCAGTATAAGTGTCATACAATGTTGGTGACCTGAATTTGGTCTGTGGAAGCCATGTGAAGGTAGAAGAAGAGAACTGACTCAACAAAGCTGTCCTCTGACCTCCACATGTGTGTTGTGGAATGCACCTCTCTCCTTTTTGTATCCATTTCTCTCCCCCACACCCACACATGTAAAATTAGGCTTTTAAAAAAGCCCAGTGAGTTCACTAGCACAAATCCTAGCAGAACTGCACCCATGGAAGCTTAGCCCTGTATTCTTTATTTTTCTTGTGTGCCTATTTCATTAACTGAGGGCAATGTCCACTCTCCCACCAATCCTACATACACTCCAGAATTTTAGTAGTTAGACCCATGTTCACAGCCCAGCTATGAGACTGGATTGCACAGTGCTCCCTTGGTAAAATCTCCAGTCTAATAGCATAAGTTTTCAGAGAGGGATTGCAGGGAGCTCCCTAGAAAATGTGAGGGCCTGTCTGAGGCCTTGTGCAGACCTATGACACTGGTCCAGGGGCAAAGATTTTACACCTTTCTTTTACTAGCTCAAGAGAAGGAAACAGACTTGCCAAGTAGCTCACAATCTGTTCTTGAACAGAATTTTTGATGCTACCCAGAAAGCTTCATTCTATAGAGAGATGAAAAAAACGCATTCTACTGTGTAAGAAGCGATGCAATAACTTTCACTGTGTAAATAGAGACACATGATTAGGCTACATAGCAGCCAAGTCTACAGTCTAGTGAATGTGTATAGCCACTAGCACAAGCAGGGGATTCTGGGAAAGTATAACAGATTTGAGTCACTTGGGATTCATCCTGTGACTCAGCCTTTAAGTTTGGCTTGATGCTGAGGAGGAGGCAATCTAGTTGTCTTGCTATTGCTATGGACTCTGCTACATCCTGTCTTGATCTAATGAGCTGCCACCACATCTCTGCAGAGGCCACATCACTCAGTGCAGTACAGACCTCTGTCTATTCTCCTGTTGAGTGCAGGCCTCAGCAGTATATTTAGAGTAGTTCCCATGGTTCTAGGCTGGGCTATGAAAATGGAACCAATGTCCTCACCACTGCCCTTATCTTCATATGTATTGAAGAGGATTTATGTTTCATGGTAGGTCCCTGGGGAGGAAAGGATACCAACAAAACTGAGAATGGACTCTGGCACCAGAAAATGGGGACTCTGTAATTACTCCATTAGTATTCAAGAAATAAAATATATTTCCGGTGATTAACTGGATCTATTTATAGACCAGGAGGCCTGAACTGTGATATTTATAGAATGTCATCACATTTAGCAGTAATAGCACAATTGCATGTTTATGAAGTAATGGTTTTGCAATTTTTCCTAGAATTCTCTGACATTTAGATCTGGAAATTTTACATTTTATCAAGCAAGAACAGCAGCTATTTATTTAAGGATGAACAGCAGAGATGGTCTTCTTTGTAACTCTGCACTCCACTAGGCTGAAATTCCCAAACTCATTTTGTTTTTCTATAAGAAATGAGCCAATGTCCAACAAACAACATACCTATTTTTATAGAGCTCTGATTTCTTCTTAAATGGTGTCTTTCATTGCTTAGGATTTCTGTGTCCTTGAATCCTTGGGAATTGGTGTAATATGTTTTCTCTCTTTTTATAATGATCTAAGTCAAGCTAAAAGGCTACAACATATGTGTTCAATATCCAAGATAATATAGTGAAAGTGAAATGAGACCCAGTGTCAGAAGCCCACTTTCCTCTAACTAATAATTTCAGACTTGGTATGACAAGTGGAGGAAGTGGGAATTCTCTTATTTATTGATCTTAGAAGTAAATCAGCACAGTCAGTTGGGTGTGCCTGGGGCACATGCTGGAAACACTTTGAAGATAGAGTGCTGACCCTTAGACGCCTTTATCATCTGATTCCAAGGTGGCTGGTTTTTATACATATTACTGAACCATACCTCATAGGAGCCTAGATGATGAGTATAGCCTGTGGTTCTATGAGGTGGGTTTCCAGTGTCCTGGGGCTAGCAGTGTTCTGGTAGCATTTCCTAATTACCCTAGTGTAAATACTCACATCACAAGGCATGTTTTTAAACAGTAACATGCTGACAATTGTTCATTTTCATTAACCTGTCTGAAATGAAATACTCATCTTTGAGAAGTAGGAGAGACTAGCCTAAACACACAACTGCCTAAACCAAAACTGAAGCAGACCTTGCTATGAGCTGAGAGGCAGAAGTTCTCATCCAGTAACAGTTCTAGGGAACTGCACTTCACATTACCTCTTCTGAGCCTCTATTTCCCCAACTGTCAAATCACCAAGATAATTGTTCTGTTTCTTCAAAGGCCATTGAGTATCATGAACCAATGAACAGGGGATGGGATTCAAAAACAAGACAGTAGCTCCTTCTTTTCTTCTCGACAACTTGCTGGCTGCCCCTAGCATCTCCTTCTGTCCTTTTCTAAGCTTACCCACGTTTGCTGGCAGTGAAGTATGTCACTCTCTTGACAGGTCAACTCCATTGTGACATTTGCTGGGTATTTCAATATTTAATATGTCAATGTCCTGGAAGCAGTCTTCAGGTACCATGTGATGGAAGCTTGAGGATCTACTGGAAGTTAAAGAAATGGTGGTTTTGACCCTAATGGACTTAGAAGTCATGTGTTAGCAGAGCTCTATAGCCTATGCCCTTAGTCTTGCTGACTGGTCCAGCAGTTCCCTTAACCCTTGTCCAGAAACTTAACAAATCTTTTCAGTAGGAAGACTAGAGTTTTAAGATGGCAAAGCTTTCTGGGTCACAGGCTGGATGTGCCCACCATAGGGCAAGCATATAGTTTTGGTACCACATGAGGACTGATGTTGCCGCTGGTGGACTGCTCTTCATTCTGCTATCTCTGTCCTTGCCTGAGCACTGTATGTGGGCTATTTCACAGCTAATTAAGAAATGTGAAGACATACTCATACTTAGCAGGTTCCCCGTGGTCTTTCTTTCTGAAATTCGTCCTCTGTGTTTCATGAGCTTAGCTTTTGGAAATCAATTAACAACCCTGTTATTCCTTGGCTTGAAACATTGGTGGTGCTTTCTGAATCTCCTATTGTCCCTGAGTAATTTCACCCAGTTCCAGGGATTTAACATTTTTCGCCCCTTTATTGTCCCACATATCCTCAGCTCTCAGTGTCATGGTGCACACAGTCAATTAGGCTTGCATGTTTTATGGCTTCCCCACTCCACGTTGCCCCAAACTGATGATATCACCTCCAGATTCCTTAGGCTTGCTGCTCCCACCTTGCTCTCTTATTCTCTCTCACTCGCTTTCTCTTTTCCTGTCTTTCACTCACTGCTTTCTAGTGTGTGCCCTATTCATGCCTAGAATTCATCTGCTTTCTCCAGTTCCTCTGCCAATACCCTGTTCCAAACCAGCATCATTTTGCCTGGATTATTGCTAGACTACCCCATGTCTCCCTCTATTCTCTCTGTGCTCTTAAAACATAGATCCAATGCTACTTTTGCTTTAAAAATATTCAAGAGTATTCCATTACCTATGTGATAAAGAAATTTGCATACATTATCTCTATTCTTTATAACAACCCAGCAAAGTAGCTATTATTCCAGGAAACCAATTCTGAGGGAGGAAACAATAGCCAAGTCAGGTGTGAATCCAGCTCTGCTTGCCTCTCCAGCCCATGCTTTCACCTCATGGCACATGGACAGGAAGCAGTGGGCATGTGAGGTTTATAAAAGCGGTGCAAGCTCTTTCCTAAGTGCATTCTCTATATATTGTCCTTCAGAGCAACTACCATAAGCAGCTGGTGCAGAATGGACAGCCATAAAGTCCAAGACTTCAAAGGCCATCTGTCTACAAACCTATTCTCCTTAAGGGCTGTTTGCAGCTTTTGCTAATGTTGCAGTGTCAGAGTCTTCACAATGCAACACAATGACACTATAGAAAGAACATTGTCAATGAGAAAGCTTCTCTTGGCTTCAGTGATCAAATGGGAAGATAAGCTAATTCCTTGCTATCTTCCCTCCTTGTGTTGCTGAGTCAGTCAAGGAAAAAAAAAATGGTCCTGAGCTTGCTTTGCAAACTTGCAACGTGTCATACTTGATCATACAGTTGTGCTAGGTAGACCCCTCTTGTTCATCTACACGGTCCCCACAGTAGAACAGTTCAGATAGACCCATCTGGGCTGAAGATAGAACAGTTCAGCCCCTCACCTTGGCTGTGTATTATGCCTCCTCATTTGATGTTTCTTAAGTTAGGCCAACTAGGAGTACAGTACGTTTCTCTAGTTACTTTCTGCCCTTGGCCTCAATCTCCCACCTCAGGGCACTTCTTTTCCTGGCAGTGGCTATCTCTAGCAGATTGATTGCTTCTGGATAGGTGCAACACTGGGGCTTTAGGCAGGAGCAGACTGGTCTGAATTTGAATCCTAGTTCTGTGTCCAGCAGCTGTGCAGTTTGAACAATTGAGCCTCCTAGTGACTCACTCTTACCCAAAAAGAGACTTAATAATTCTTTTGTCATAGAACTGTTTTGGCTTTCAATGATAAAATTAGAATTATTTCATCATAGTGGATAGGTGCCTACTCTGTAAGCCACAGAGCTAGGTCGTTTCAAACAACAGCATTGGCTGGCACCTCTTCTAGGCCAGGTGAAGACCACATCAGTGCTAGAAAAGAGGCACTACTGATATCCCATGAGGTCAGCTGAAAAGAAAGCCAAGTTTCCTGGAGTTGAGGTGAATGGAACAGTGGACCAAATCCTTTATCTTGCAGCCTGATTCTGCATCTGTGCATCCTGATGGGCCAGGGCAGGGACAGACTAGTCCTAAGTCTCAGCACACATAGATACCCTGCCAGCTTAGGAAAGAAGTAGGTAGTATCTCCACAAGTTTGCATGTAGACCAAAGAAACCAGCTTTGAGAGCTTCCTAATAGCCTAGAAGACTATAGGCAAAAGGATAGTCAGACCTCAAAATGGCTTCTTGCTATCCTTTTCTCTAGTGGCTCTGCTTTTGGGGTTCCTTGTGGTCTCCTCTGTGTTAGCTAACAAGACTCAGATGCAGGCTCTTTCCAGCCTTTCCTGTCCCTCTCCTGGCTGCTGCCTGGCAGAGCTGATGTCCAACTCGGTGTTAATGATTAACGCACAGCGGTGGGATCACAGAGTTGCTGAGAGTCCTGTGTCCAAGAATGAACCGCATTGCTAAATCAGTGAAGACAGTTGCCAAGGTAACCCCCATGTAATCTATTTAACTGGCTCCCCAAACACCAATCAAGGTCAGATAACGCACTCGAGCACCATATGAACACACTCAGACAGCATCAAGCTTTGTAGCAAGACAGCAGGGAAGGAAGAAACCTCATTAGGAATAAAGATAAAAAGCACCCTAAATATCATTTTGAAAAGTGTTAATTGGGAATGCATAGGCTTGAGTGGGGGCAGAGCCCACCACTCTGGGGCATGTCCTGGCCACAGAGGAAGTCACTGGAGGCCATTTGTTAAGTGCTGCTGCAATTTTCCCACTCAGGATCAAAACAAAAGGCGCCACTGGACTAAATTATTCATGCCAATTTGTTTATTAATGCAAAGGCTCATATTTACATTTTGGCCTAATAGGGTGGGTTTTTCTCCATTTAGGAACCTGTTACCTGCCTTGACCATTCAACCAGGAGTCTCCTCCCCAGCATTTTCTAACAGACTCAAATTTCTTAAAAGACTCCTAGGAGCAATCAACAATGCATTTCCTCTCACCTCACCCTGCCAGACTCTCCAGAGAGCAAGCAAAGAAAAAAAGACCACTTTGCAGAATTGCTGTCTCATGCCAACTCATTTCCTGCTCTGAGGGTATTCACAGGAAAGAGCCTGTGTGGGAAGCAGGAAGGAAAGAGGTAAGATGTGAAGTAGGGGAGGGGCTTCTCACCTCCAGAGGGACTCCAAACCACAGGCAAGTCACTCCTGCCCGGGGTTGCCATTAGGACAAGAAGAATGACAGTGTTTTACCACAAAGCACGATCCCAAATCAGCTCTCCCAGGATCCTTCTCCAGACCCATTTAGTACTCTTGGGCTCTTTCTAGGGTCCCTGATCTGTTCCGACATTGTGACTGCCTTATTCATTTGTCTTCTTGCTTACTGACCAGTCTTCACCTAATTCACCATCATGCCTTATCTCCTATATTCCCTAAGAGGAGGGTCTCTGGCAATGGTGCTGCATTAATTAGTCTGCCTACTCACAGAACATATCTTGCTCTCTGGCTTCATGCTCTCTAGCTGTGGTTAGATTGCCTGGGTTCTAGTCCTTCACTGTAGGACACACAACCACCTGAGTTTAGCCGATTAGCACACCAATCACTTTCTCTAAAGAAGTCAAGCATGGTTTAACCATAGGCACAGCTCAGTTTAGATTTGCCTAATATGTCCTTGGACCCTCATTTTCAAGCATTAACTAAAGGGACTTCCTGTGAGGCCACTGAAAACTAAGAGAAGTCTTAATGCTAAGGGTTTCAATAGAAAATTAGTAGTTCCTGCCTGGATTTTGGTCTATCAGGCAGAATGAGTACACAGTGACAAAGTCTTCCCAAATGAACTGAAATATCCTGAAGTAGAATCACTGCGACTTATGAAAGCCTGTGTTGTAATCCTAGGACCCTTGAGCCACTGCTTTTCCATCTGTCTTAACCGTAGCAAAAGAGACCAGAGTACACAGGACATCCTTGGTGGAGAAACACATAGCAGCTCAGAGCATGTCAGAGAATGCTTTAGAAGACTAGTCAATTGCAATTGTGGATATGGCCACTCACAGTGTAGTAGAGGTATAGGTAGACAATTCCAAGATGTAATGCTTCCCCCCACCACCACAAGTGCAAGCACATGTACAGACATACTCAAGACCCTTGGCAAAAAGTTTTGGAGGAAGATTACCTTTAATAAGAATGGATAGAATCAGCTATTTCAGCTTTGACTGACAGGCCACATTAAAAGTGCATTACAATTTTGACAGTGGCTGCAGTCATACTTCATATGCACTACCACTGGGGAGCCATTGTTGTCGTTCTTAAGCCTTGGCATCAGCCCAGCAGCCTGCAGAGCATGGAAGATTTCTGCAGAGGAAGGTACGTGCTGGAACATCCCTGTCCTTACCCTGTTGTGTACTTACTCTCTGAGAAGCTTTCTGGGTCAAGTGTTGAGGAGTGAATTTTGGTGGAATTGCTCCTAGAGTGAAGGAGATCCCAGTGGCCATCTTCCACAAGGGAATTGTATCCCCTGAGGGAATTAATGTTGTCTGCTGTGAAAGACACATGGCAAGCACATTAAGCTGAGATCAACACCCTAGCTTCCCTAAGTATCTTTCTGATTTCCTTTTTTTCCTCAGCTGGGGGCAGCTGGTGACAGAGATGGCTTCTTAAATGAGAGGCAAATGTAAATGGAATGCATTCCTACTTCCTGACATTTCATTGCCTGTGCCTGCTCCTCTCTCTCAGACTAGCGGACTCCTTATATAAAAGAATCTCACTTGAGAAATAGCTCAAACATCCATCAATAAATGGCCTAATAAACAAGATATGGTCTAATAAAACACAAGAATACTAGGAAGTGCTGTGAAAAACAGTTTAACGGCTCCAACAAAATCTTAGACTCATCAAGTAGCCTGCATTTCCACTCTGAGGTATATACCATGAAACTGAAAAACAGGTGTGCAGACAAACACCTGGAGATGATGCTCCATTCACAATTGCCAAAGGACAGAAGCAAATGAAGCCCCTCACAAATAAAGGGACAAACTTGTCATGCCATAACCATCTGACTGAATACTATTTGGCATTTAAAAATAAGTGGAATTCTGACATGTACTACAAAATATATGACCTACGAGGGCATTTACAGTTTGTGAAATCAGCCACAAAGAAACAGCTACATAAAATTCTACTTCAGTGAGTCATCAAATCCACAGAGACAGAGGGGCATTTGCCTGTCTGGGGGAGGAGCTAGTGCTTCATGGGACAATGATTATGTCACTCAGCTGAAAGTGGCTAACAACAGGATTGGAAAGATGGCTCAACAGTTAAGAGCACTTGCTGCTCTTGCAGAGGATCCAGATGTGGTTTCCAGCACCCATGTGTGCCCCAGAACATTCTATAACATCACTTCCAAATGGTCTGATGTCCTTTCTTGGCTTCCACAGACACTGCACTCACATGGTACATACAAATGCATCCAGCCAAAATACTCACACACATAAAATAAATCTAAAAATGAAATTTAATGGCTAATGTGGTCAGTGTTACATATATTGTACCACACTACATTTGAAAAGAAAAGAACCACACTTGCACCTGCTTACAGGCAAGGAGGCACTTACAAGTCAAATTATATTTAGGTCAGCAGACAGCATATTCACTTCAGCAAGGGGGCAATCTTTTCTGAAAGGAATTTAAGTAGTGCCCACAAACACTTTGCTATAGTGTAGAGGTTCAGTGCTTTAGGAGGTCGATGATGTAGTGAGTGCTTAAATGAGATCTACACAAGCAGGATTGTCATCATGGAAGTAAAGGCATGCAACAAGGCTGGTCCACAAAGGAGTTTGGCTGTGCCCTCTCTGCAGAGAGAAGCAGAGGTGACAAAATGGAGTTTTGCCAAAGAATAAGTACTAATGTCAGAGCCAGAAGAGGTTTAAGCACCATTTAGCCCAGGGTTCCCTCCAAATTCATAGGAAAGTAAAGACTATGTCTGTGGCAGATTCAGGGAGGGTCCTTTCCAGCTTTGTTTGGCTTGTCAGGCCTCTTTCTTGGGCATTTGGGCCAGGCCAGACTCCACTGCAAACAGTAGCTGGGAAAAGGGACTCAGAGTAGGAAACAACAATAACATTTTTAGGCATGTGGGATCGAGTCCCTTTAAACAAAATCTCTGTCACAACAGTATGCCTTTCTTCCCTTATATTACAAGCTCCAGAGACAGGTATAGCATACATGTACTGGTGAAAAAGCAAACAAGCATCCATTTTAGACAGGAAGAAGCAGAGTCAGGAAGAAGAGGTCACCACCCACGGTCATAACTAGTAATAGACAAAGGACTGGGGTGCCTACATCAAGCAGTTCTCTGAGGTACCCGTTTACTAAGCAGCAACTGTTTGTCAGGCACTATCTAAAGAATTTTCCACTTAATTCCCACAATTGTACTAGGGAGGAGATGCTGACACTCCCCTGAATTGATATGGAAGTTGAAGGGCTTGTCCAACTCACACAGACATGAGCCGCATGAACTAGAATTCCGTCTCCAGACTATTTAGCACCAAACCCAATATTTTTAACCATGAACTTGGGTGAGCTTTATGTTTTTGAGAAGGGTCAGACTGTTTTCCAATTATTGCTCCATTTTGCTTTGCTAACTGAAGTGTATGAGCTTTCCAAATCCTTCAGAGTCCCACACTGATACTTCTCCTTTTAAAAAATTGTAGCCATTTTATTAAGCATTAAGTACATAATAGAGCACCATTCTCCAGACATGACATGGCAGTTGCCATCTTTAAATCAGAACAGCTATGAATATGCACATCAGACCCTTACATGACATGGCCTATCAGCATTCTTGTGGAAGGTCAGGAGATCCTCATTGAAACTCTAGCAACTTCAGTCCATCTGCACCCTACCTTTAAGCTATAAGTCATCTGTTCCGGCTGTATTTGATATCTGGATGTGAGAGTATACAGGAGGTGGAAGCTTAACTGAAGGTCAACTCCATCTCTGCAGATTATACCCATGGATAGGCGATGCAGCCCTTGGTTGATCACTTAGAAGTATAATAAATGTAGTAATTTGCAGAGATGTGCATGGTTGGAATTATTTCTTTGTCACTGGTTTGTTCCCTGTGTGGCATGACTAGACATTTGTTCACATCTCTCCAGAAAGAGTCATGAAACAAAGTATTATGTTATCATAATTTTGGTTGGAGTTTGTATTTCCATAATGGCAAGTGAAGAAATCAGAATACCATAGATCTAGTATAAGTTCAGATGGCATGGCACTGATACTGATATCAGGCATGGGCCCAGATTACTAATGGTGAAAGGGCATGATTATGAGTAGCAAAAATATGGCTAATTTCAAATGTCTGGAGAACAGCAAACAAAGCTATGATATCTGTTATACAACTATTCCTACCAAAATGCCACTTTTGTGTGATTCTGTATAAATACAGCCTTTAGGTTAGAGGTCTTCACTTTTTTTGCTTTTGCCAGTGCTTGTGTGTAATAACCTGTAGCCTTTGTGCTAGTCTGCATGTGTGCCTGTGTCTGCCTGCGTGTGGCCTGAGCACACTGGAATGTGTCTGGATTTCTGCCTGTATCTGCCTTCCTAGTGGCTTAGTTGCTGGTGAGCAATGTGTATCTTATCCACTTAGAACTCTTCTTAGTCTCATCATCTTTCCAGCCTCTTGAGACTCTCCTCTGTTCTTGCTTCAGGACATGGACCTCACAGTTATTGATGTCAAATGTCTATACGTTCGTTGTACATGTGTATATCTTCTGTAGAAAAATGTATATTGTCTTTTGCTTGTTATTAATTGGGTTATTTATCTGTTTCTTATGAAGTTGTAAAAACGTTATATATCCTAGACATGTTTTCTCTCAAGTATCTAATCCATAAATTCATTAACTATTTCCTCCCATTAATTAATTAAAAATTTTTTTTTTGCATAGCATCAGACTCAGGAGAATCTTGCATTCCAGAGCTTTCCACAGTCCAGAGTTCTTATGCTTGCAATTGTGCTATGATTTCTTTAAATATTCCTCAGTTTCACTCACTGGTTTTGCTTAAATTTACTTGAAAAGGAAACTTTCTCTCAGAGTTCAAACGGAATACTGATATCTCTTGTGATGCAAATGATACAATGAAACCTAATTCTTGTTATTTAGTCTTAAGTGTGATCCTAGTGTCTGCCTGGCCAGGACCTCAGCCATTCTCTTTGATATGATAAAAAACCTAGAGGCTTATAGATAAGTAGCACTAGCCCAAGATAAAAAGTCCTTTCTGTCATCAGGATACTTAAAAGCACCTGGTCCAAAATGCATACCTACACTTGGTGCCTGGTTGACTATTAACACTACACCTCTGTGTCACCTAAGGCCCATCTCCAGCATGCAAACCTGCCTTTGAGAAGTCCTTCTGTACCTGACCTATTATTCCTGGTCTGTTGGCTCTGAAGTCTCATCTGAATTGTGCCAATACCCAGTGCAGATCCTCCTTGGCATGGGCAAATGATCTCTTAAGACGATTAGCTGAAGGCTTTGCCCACTGCTGTTCATGGGCATGGTAAGAAGCCCTGGAGGCTCCAGTAGGCCCTGCTCCCCTGGCTGGAGTTAGAAAGGCCTCTATCCAAATGCCATGACTTCTTAAATGAATTCGCCTGTATTTTCTAAAAGAAATTGATGTGTTTAAGGTTAAATATTTGACTCATTTTTTTACTAGCATTCTTTCTGCTTCTTGATTGCCCTGTACCTGAATGTTCCTTCAAGAACACCAGCTGCAGACACAGCGAACAGGTGGAAAGGGAACATAAATTGGTAGCAAAAGCAATTGGCTCTTTAAAACATTTTTTGTCAAAACATATTCTACTCAATCTGCTGTGATGAATAAAAGTAAAACAAAGCAGCCACCTGCAATAAACAAGAAACAAACCATGTCTGAAATTACAGGACCATGACTGCATTTCCTCACACAGAGCAGGGACCACCTAATTCATCTCTTTCTTTCTATAAAGCCTTACCCCCAAGACCTTACAAATTAGATTTCAGTTTAAATGAAAACTCATTCAAAACATAGACATTCAATCATAGCAAAGCCCCAACAAATTAGCTTAGTCTGTTTAAATAGTGTTGTTCCCAGTTGGGCAGCCTTTACCCACTGTCCACTGTCCACAGGCCCAGTGTCAGTGAACTGATTCACAAGTTCACAGACTTCCTCTTAGGGCATCTAATCTGCCTGCTTGAAGAGTAACCAGACTGTGATAGAGTCTGTTTTTAAGTGTTGAGAACAAGTTGCAGAAGAGTATCCTGAGTTGAGACGCCACCATCTTACACACCTGATGGGCAAGGGAAATGCAGTACTCATATACAATGGAGGTTTGGTTTTTTTTGACCAAAAAGAACAAAATTATGTCACATTAAAATGATTGCAACTGGAGACCATCATGTTAGGAAAACTAAGCCAGACTCAGAATAAAAAAATACTGAATGTTCTCTTGTTTTCTCTTGTATATGTATATACAGGCCATGAAAATAGATGGAACTGGAATGAAGAAGGGAACCAATGGGAGTAAGATCAAGAGAGAATAAGGGGTACACATGTATGAATATGACCACAGTTAATGATATATGCCTAAAACTATTGCAATGAAATACACTATTTTGTACAAAGAATATATGCTAATAAAAATGA
>CM052722.1:110392003-110466741 GCA_028551405.1 Uromys caudimaculatus | reverse complement strand
TTCACTTCACAGTAACCGTTGGACTGAGTGTGAGGTCCCTGATGGAGGAGTTGGAGAAGGGACTGAAGGAGTTGAGGGAGTTTGCAGCCCCATGGAGGGAGCAACAGTGTCAACTGGCCTGACCCCCTGGTGCTCCTGGAGACTGGACCACCAACCAAAGAATACACATGGAAGGACCCATGGTGCTGGTCACATATGTGGCAGAGGAGGGCCTTGTTGTCCATCAGGGGAAGGAGAGGCCCTTGGACCTGAGGGTGTTAGAGGCTCCAGTATAGGGGAATGCCAAGGTGGGAAGACAGGAGTGGGTGGGCAGGTGGGTGGGTGGGGGAATACCCTCATAGAGGTGGGGGGAGGGGGAGGGGATAGGGGGTTCCAAAGTGGAGACCTGGAAAGGGAGAAACATTTGAAATGTAAATAAAGTATCAAAAAATAAAAATTAAAAAAAAGAAAAAAAAAGACAGTGTACGCAGAGCACACATCAGGTAGCCCCCATCTCCTCTTGTAAAGTAATACCCCATGGCTTCATCACACTACAGTAGCTCTTCTGCCTGAATAGCTTGAAGCCTAAAATTTTCAGTTTTGCAGGAATATACAAAAACACAGTCATTTACAAGATATATAAAAAAAAAATGAAAAGACAGTAGTGGGCTTTACTTGAAGGCAGCCTGGCTGTACAGGTTTGAATGAGAATCACCTTCACAGAAGCACATGTTTGAGTTCTTGGTCTCCAGTTGGTGGTTGGGAAGAATTAGGAAGTATGGACTTGCTGGAGGAAATATGTCATGTATGGCAAACTTTGAGGTTTCAAAAGACTTGTGTTATTTTGAGTTCATGATCCTGCTTGTGGATCAAGACATGAACTCTCAACCACTGCTCTAGCCACTTAGGGTCCTCACCTTACTCTGCCGTCAGAAACTCTAGCCCTCTGGACCCAGAAGCCCAATTAAACTCCCTTTTTCTATTAGTTGCTTTGGTCATGGTGTTTTATCACAGCAATAGAACAGTAATTTCTGACTCTGGCCTTTGGTCACTATTAAGGTTAACTAGAAATTAAGAGAATGAACACATTTCACCCAGCCTTGTGCCACCACGACCTGTGCCTGGGAATACTTACCTACTTCAGTCTCTATAGCTTCTACTCTGCTATCTGCCTTTTGCCTTGGCTACCTGTGAGTGAGATTACTCATCCAGGGGCCACATCAGCTAGAAGCTTGGACCTTATGTTACCACATACTTGCTGTGGCCTGGGTCTTCCCCTCATGTATGAATCAGTGTATAATTTGGGAATAAAGAACCAAAGAACACTCTGGTCCCTGCCACATGCTAAGACCAATTAAAGCAGGCACCTTTCCAGAGATAACCCCTTGCTCCCCATCCATTTGGCACTGAAAGTCTATACCCACTGTTTTGGCTTTGCAGTGAAATAGAGGATGTTGGGGGGCATTCTCACCTCATGCCATACTAAATGGCCACAACAAGAGAGAAGTGAAGTCAACAGAGCAAATTCAGTCTCATCCCCAAGAGAACAAGGAGCAGTTTTGAATTAGCTTTTCCCAGAGGACAAAACAACAAAACCCAGAAAACCATTAGAGGGGGGGCTCAGCTGCTCCTGAGGGCTGCTTAGTTTCTCAATTTTGACCACACTCCTGCCAAGGAGAAGGACTCAGCCGTGTTGTGGGTTAGTAGGGAAAAGCTATCACCCCAACGACCGTGCAGCACGTTTGGGAGAAACATTTTCAATTGATTTTCAAATTTGTTTGCAATAAACAAGAAGCACATTTCCATGTTGCTGCTTCTGTGGTTTGAGTCCCATTGCATGGGCAGAATGATTTAGCAACACTGTAAACTTACATCACAGAAGAAAGTGATTTCCTCCAAGGAAGCAGGACTGCATGGCTAGAAGAACTGGTTTCCAGGGTTCCTGTATCATTAGGAAGAGATGGACAGCTACCTCTGTTCTGAAATAAGAGGCTAGACAGCAGGAGAGTCCCAGAGCGGGAGCAACATCCTCTTCTGAGACCCTTCCTCAGTTGTTTCTTGGTGGGTAGACACTGCATCCAGTGTCCCAATCAGACCAAACCCATCCACCTTTCTAAAGAGTCCAGGAATGCCCAGAAGTTGTTCAGAGATTTCCTTTAAATGTTGGCAAAGCATTTGCAATCTGAAGGGATCACATTTGAATTCTTTCTGTATTCATGCTCTAGCAAGCTCGGTGTTACAGAATAGAGCAGATATTTTGACTTCCCCAAATGCTTACAATCGATCCAGTGTTGCCCATCATCTTCCTGACCCCAGGCTCTTTGTCATGCTTCCCTCTGACTGAATTCCTGCCCTTTGTATTTACTTGGAGCCACTTCTTTGTCCCCTTTCTGAACTTCTGTGGTTTCCACCAAGCCAACCTTCCAAACCTGTTTTTGGTTCTTGAGGGCAAAAACATTGTTCTTTTTTCTGAAATAGCCATCCAAAATGAGCCCAGGGTAATTGAGACCAAGATAAGCTTCATACATCTGATCTGAAAATCATCCCATCTAGGCTAAGGCTCAGAGAGCTAACATTTTGGGGCAGAATAATCTTCTCTGTCATTTACTCAGAAAGAATATGTCACAATCCTAACCCCCAGTGCCTTCAGAATCTGACTGATTATGGAGCTAGGGTCTTTATTGGAGGTAATCACATTAAAATGAGGCCATTAGAGTGGGCTCACTCTACTGGGACTGCTATCTTGATAAAGGGGGAAAATTGGACACAGACACATGCAGAAGGAAGGTGATGTGACAAACAAGGCAAAGATGGCTGTCTACATGCTGAGATGCCCAGCCTCTAGAGGCCTGTCATATGGAACAGAACAAAACACTTTTCATGTGTAAGCTACCTAGTCCATGGGACTTTATTATCAAAACTCTAGTAAATTAATACAGCTGGTTGGCCTATGGCATCCATATGAAAGATATTTAACGCCCAAAGGAATTTTCTGGAAGAAGTGTCAACATGTCTCTCAAGTACAGAATGATCTTAGTCTCTTCTTACATCTGAGATAATTCATTGCTTTTTATTTTCCAGAAGAAAACTAAACAGAAATGGGAACTACCTCCATTGAGACATGCAGTAAGCTAACCCTGAAAACCAAGCAAGGCAAGGAATGAGATTAGAGACCTCTGTCAGTGCAGGGATTGAAATAGTGTTCCTTGTATGGTCCCCACTGGGTCTGGGAGGATGAATTAGGGCTTAGGAACAACTGGAAAACACTTGGCATTTAATGCTGGTGAGGGACCTGGTAAAGTTACTTTTCTCGGATAGCAACTGTGGCCTCTCAGATGTCCCTAGAAAGTTCTGGCAATGGAGACATCTACATTGGCATGGGGACAGCCAGGAACCCATTGGAAAGCAACTCCCTTTCTCACTGCATCCTGTAGAGCTTTCAAGTCTGGGAGGTCAGGATATGTAAATAAACCAGGTCAGGACTCTGGGCAGCCTACTCAAATCAGACAATAGGCTAGGATAAGTCATCTCCCCTCCCAGAACTGGGACCTGGCTACACAAAGACAGCAGGAGGTTTATCCTCATGGCTTCAAAGACCTGGTTGAAAGCACAGTCACTAGCTTAGGTGAGCATTATCAACAAAAACTAAACAGTGACCTTTGGTTTACAACCTGTTCACACCCAACTTCTGTCACGCAGTCCTCCAGAAGGCTTGGGTGTGTACTGTCCATGTGAACATATGTTATGCAGCAGAATCAGAACTCAGACTTTATTCTTTTTACAATGGCTAAAGCTATTACTGGTGACATTTCTCTAAAGCCCTAGAGGGAAAAAGAGAATGAGACACTGCATGTAAGCAACAAGAAAGGCAAAAAGCTCAATCAAGCTAACCACACACACACACACACACATACACACACAAACATAAACACACATACACACACCACACACACCGCACATACACCACATACATATATACACCACATGTATACATAGACCACACACACATATACACCACATACTGTACACACCACACATACACACATGAACACACACGATACACATATACATACCTCACATACACACACAGCATACACACATACTATACACATACACCACAGACACACAACACACATACTATACACATACACCACAGACACACAACACACATGCCAAACACATAAACCACAGACACACCACACACATACCAAACACATATACACACACTATACACACATAACATATACACACCACACATATACCATACATACACATATACACTACACATACCACACACACATACACACACCACACACCTACACACACACCATATACACACCATACACACACCTCACACACATACACACACCACACATATACACACGACACACCATACACATCACTCACCACATACACACAAACCACACATACACTACACACAAGCACACACACACACAAGCACACACACACACAAGCACACACACACACAAGCACACACACACAAGCATGCACACATACCATACTGCACACACACACACTCAACCCTGTGTATGCTTTAAAGACAGCTGTAGGAAAAAATGCTTGAATCAGAAAACAAAACTTTTTTTTCAAGATGCAAAAGCAAAAAGACAGAGAGGGTTCAAATGGGTTTCTTGACAACATTTTCAAGAGTGATGCAAGAGTTTAAGAATGGCTGAGCTGCTTGTCTTCTTGGATATCTTCAGAGGGAGAAGCACCCTGCCATTCCTAGTTACTTTCCTAGGCAACAATCAATCAGGCCAAAACACATAGCCCTGATCATTCTCAGTAGTTAGTTATCAGTCACTGTAGAAGCCTAGGGCCCAAGCTCCAAGACATCACCAATGGTTGAAACGGCTGTGTCCAGTGATCCTATGAGATAGTATTAGATCAATTAGTCAGTTCCCTTACTCTTCCCAGCAAAGACTCACTTGATGGCAGAAACAGAGCATTATAAATTAAGACAACAAACACAAATCAAACCCATAGCCAGCGGGCCTGTAAAGATGGTGAAAAAAACTACCATATCCATATCTCCTAAAGAATGAAGCATTTTGGTAGAGATTCTGGATTAAAGTGTTGGAAAAAGTGCTGCCAGTCTACAGGGACCAGAGTTTCAAATACAAGACTGGTTATGTGCATGGACTTGTGTGCTAGTTCATGTACCTGTTTGGAACTGTATGCACATGTATGCATGTCCATGTGTGAAGGCACATGTCTATGGCTATATTATATACGTGAGCATGTGGGAGCAAGCATGCTTGTACATGGGTGTGAATGGATGGGCACACATGCCTGTGTATATTTGTGTCAGTACTATTATATGTACATCTTCTATCAGTGAAGGCTTATCTGCGGTTCCCTTTATTCCCCCTTTCCAATGATGCCTATAATCCCCCATGAAAGTACTTTCTATCTGAACTGGCTCTGTACCACTGGAACAAAGGAATTACAAATGGAGGTGAGCATCCCAGAGGAAGGCAGAGAATAGGGTTCTGTATGGGCATGAGAGGAACAAGATTCAAGATAGGAGTGAAGTAAAAACTTCTAGTCCTTTGGAAATTTAATAATGTCAAATGATGTTTTACTGGGGCATACAGGTGAAAGGATGTCTTGCTAAAGCAAACACATGAAAGACTATCTTCCTGAGGCAGACACGGGTGAAATGATGTTTGGATATAGCAGACACATGGAAGGATACTTGATGAAGAAGTATAAATATGACCCCACAGAGAGTGGGAGACAAGTGCTAAGACTTGGTTTGGTTTGCTCGCTATTCTTAGCTAAAGACACACATGTATTGGTTCACCTTACATAGTATTGTTGAGCTCAGCTTCTGATAACGCTGACGTTGAGAGAAACTCACCAAAGAACTGCTCGTGAGGTTCCTGCAGCAGCTTGCTGCTTCAGCGACCTCACCTCAGGCTGGTTGATGAGCCTGGCAGTTTCTTCAGGATTGAACCATAGCTGCCTGGTGTCTGCTTACTGAAAGGACTGGACTGTAGCTGCTGGTTTGTGCCTGGTGTCTGCTTACCTAGAGGACTGGTCTGCAGCTGCTGAATCGTATTTGGTGTTTTCTCTGGGACTGAACTGCTGCCAAAATCAAGCTAGCCCCAAAGAACTATTGCCGAGTAGGTCCAATTCCCCATATCTTAATATCTTCTCTTCCACTACCTCTGCTAGATGGTGGGCTAGAGGAGAGGTTGAACCCTTATTAAAAGTAGGTTGCAAAGACTTTATGCCTACAAAGGAGTGAGAGGGATCTGAAACCCCTGGACCCAACAGCACTTGAACTTAAGCCTGTCTTTGCAAGGATCTGCAAACACATTATGAGTGTCTCTTCAGCTCGGTCTTCTGCTACAGGCATTGGGGTGCCCGGAGAAGAAGGGGAGAAAACTCTGATTGCATGATGTCCCAGAAGACCTTTCCAAGTTTGCATGTCTCGGTTACATCATACATAGAGCAGGTCATTATACATATCTTGAAAACAGGACCTTCTATAAGGGGCCCAGTGGTGCTAGGCCATGGAAGGAAGCCAGTTCTCCTGTCAAGGGACTGTAGTGAAATAATAAAATGTCCACTTCAGCATGTGATAAATTATAGGCATTTACAACAGCTCAAGATCTGTGTGTACTGATGAAAGCAGAATTTATAGAAATGTAATATAAAAGAAAAAATTAAAAATCCAACCTAGTGATTATTCACCCAAGTGTGCCAGGAAGGGGAGAAGGCATCTGTTTGTTTATTAAATATGATTAGCACATTGTGGTTTCACAGATAGGAGATGGCGAAGGGCATTGTCCCTTCACACCCTAGCCCCTAGGAGGAGATTGTGGAATAAGTACTAGAATCCTGTCTTGGAACCATTTCTCTCCTCCTGCTGCTTTAGGTGCTCTCACACAACTCCATCAAAACTTTAGTGGAAAGTAGAGGAATGATTCTGAAAGAACTGAGAGAAATGTTTAGCTCTGCTTTGGGTCTGTAATAGACTGTGGCCCCTTCCTAGAGGGGAAGATTGAAAACCTTCATAATCCCAGTGCCCTATTGGAATACATGTGACAGGAATTGCTCAGTTGGGCTAAGTGATTGTGACCAAGAGAAGTACCTGCTCCGATTAACACAGAGGAAGTAGGAGCTGTGGCTTGACTAACAAATCCATGAGAACTAGGTCAGGGACAGACTGGAGTCATAAGCAGAGGAAAGCAATGGAAGGTTCTAGACAAGGAAGTCACTCAGACAGATAAGGCTCAGAGAGAGTCCAGCCAGAAGGCTAGATTTCACAAGACAAAAGACATCAAGAGCTTTAGGACAATGGTGGCAGGGCTGGCTGCAGGTACAATCGGACTAATCCAGGCTCCAGCCCCTACCAGAGGCAGCCATGCACAAAGTCAAGTGCCATTTAGAAGAAAGCACTGATCACATTGTTTTATAACTGTCTTTTCTAGCTGTTTACATACAACAGTCTCCTCTCCTTCACTGAGTGGATGTCAAAAATACAGCAAACTATTGTGCTAAGAAAGTCACTTTGACAGGTCTAATTTACTAAGGCTGAGTCATTCGAGAACATAAATACATCTTTCTTGTCAAAGCTGATATTGAATATAGAGAAAATGGATTGCAGAGTTAAGCATACTAATAATTTGAGAGATACTTTTATGCTGTTTTGAAAATCTAAGCACCATCTACAGCCATATAACCAGCCCCCTAATAATCCAAATATGTGTTCCCAGCAGAATATATCATTTGGATACTCAGAAATGTGGGTGGCTCCAGAAGTGCTAACATTCTGGCTCCCAGCCACGACATCCCTGGTTAAATTTGTTTCACAGTCTCTATCACTGTAGCATGAGAAATCTGAGAGGGGGTGGAAACAAATTTTCAAATGAGAACATGGACTCCTTAGGTAGAATACAGCATTCCAATTCCTGAGTATGTTTGTGACTTTGGTATATGTTTTATAAGCCCTTTGGCACTGGAAGATAGAAGGAAACAGAAAAAAAAAAAAAACTCTGCATACAGTTCACTACATCTGAGAGCTCACGTCCTTCCCCACAGTCATAGCAGCAATCACTTTCTTCACAGCCTCCTTCCTCCTTTCTTTCTTTTCATTGTTGAGTTCAGCTTTTATTTATTTATTTTTGTGATATCATTTTTTGATACTTTATTTACATTTCAAATGTTTCCTCCTTTCCAGGTCTCCACTTTGGAAACCCCCTATCCCTCCCCCCTCTCCTGCCTCTATGAGGGTATTCCCCACCCACCCACCCGCCCATCCACTCTCATCTTCCCTCCTTGGCATTCCCCTACACTGGGGCTTCTAACACCCTCAGGCCCAAAGGCCTCTCCTCCCCCTGATGGCCAACAAGGCCCCCCTCTGCCACATATGTGGTCCGAACCATGGTTCCCTCCATGTGTATTCTTTGGTTGGTGGTCCAGTCTCCAGGAGCACCGGGGGGTCAGGCCAGTTGACACTGTGGCTCCCTCCATGGGGCTGCAAACTCCCTCAACTCCTTCAGTCCCTTCTCCAACTCCTCCATCTGGGACCTCACACTCAGCCCAACGGTTGCTGTGAAGTGAAACTTTATTCTGAACTTTTAATTCAAAGATTTCTCCCTTCTTAATGGTTGTGAAGTACTTGGAGTCAGTCATGATTCTGGATCTTTAGCGTGAACTGGAGGCAAGGGTGGGGTGGCAGCGGCAGTTGGAGAGCACAGCCAGGGTGGTGGTGTAATGGTTTCCTGCCCATCACAATTCTCTCTGCAAAAGAAAATCTCAATGTCCATATGGCTTTTCGCTACAAAGAGCCATAGCCTGTGTTGCCTTCTGCTTCTTTCACAACTGCATCTGTGACACTTTACAGTGTTTCTAGTACATCCTGGCACCATGGACCACAGACAACGCTATCAGTTTTCCCATTAGGTTGAAAGCCCATCTTTCATTCTGTAACTGTCTTTGGGCTCCAGGCACGTGTAGTAGCTCTACACGATGCTACTTTCCCAAGTTTGAGCTGGTTTTGACGCCATCCGAAGTCTCTATGACTACTTTCCTATCACCTGGTCACTTGAGGTCACCCCAAAGAAAGGTTTAGGGTTCAGCATTGGGCTAAATGTTACAGAAGTAGATGGGTCATAGAGCTACTTCACCTCTTCTCTGATCCCAAGATGAGAGGCAGATCCTTTGATACCTGAGGTCGACATTTGCCTAAGACAAGCAAAGATTACTAATTTTCTACATGAAGGACACAAAAGAGGCATCAGTTGTATTTGGTATAAATGATGCTACTCACTATCAGGGAGTGAAATGTTTGTGTAGTTTTATCAGTTCATGGGGCCCTGGCATGGGCATTTTGCTGTCCATGATGCAGAGATATCAGAAGTGATATGTTCATATGAGATATGAACAGAGCACAGTAATTTATCAACAATCCCCACAAAGTATGAGTCATCTTACCTCCAGAGCAACCACAGATAAGTCATCATCATGCCCCCCCTTTTTCATTTCTCTTTGTGTAATTAAAGACATGTTTTATCCTACTTGGAGAAATCTCCATTTGTCTGTGCATAGGTCTTCCATGAAGAGCTATGAGGCAGTGGAGAAAGCCCAGGATTTGCTGCATGCTCAGAAAAACTACTTCTTCACTCCATAGTCAGAATTAAGAAGCCTTGTAGAAGTACCAAGTATCAGATACTTATCACAAAAAGACTATTTGTGTAACACTTCTGGACTACAAGAGAAATACTAAGATTTGTGCCCCTCCCAATTGCTAGCCCAGAACATTAAGCCCATGGATCCTAGTAACCACACTAGGTCCTATTAAAACAGACAGCTGTGCCGGGCAGTGGTGGTGCATGCCTTTAATCCCAGCACTTGGGAAGCAGAGGCAGGAGGATTTCTGAATTCGAGGCCAGCCTGGTCTACAGAGTGAGTTCCAGGACAGCCAGGGCTACACAGAGAAAACCTGTCTCGAAAAAACAAAAACAAAACAAAACAAAAAAACTAGACAGCTGTAATATAAGTAAAATGAGTGGCTATAAAGCCAGGATGTCCTGTCACTTGACTAAAAATGCAGGAGGGAGAATACCTGATTTCAGTAGAGGTTAAGCAAAGAGGAAAATGGGCTAAGAGGTAGAATGGTGGGCCTCCCCCCAAAGCCACTGATGCTTCCTTTTCATTCCTAAGATTTGGATGCTAGAGATCCCTGAAGAAAAGAAAAGGTTTCTACCACAGGAACACAAGCTCTCCTGGGTGCTATGTGATAGCATTCCTGGGAAGATGTGAACAAAGGCCTACTTACTCCAGATAGGGAACCAACAATAACAGATCATAGTAAGGATATCACCAAAACCCAACTTGGTGAGTCCATGAGTTTGCTGGGGTTATTTACAGGAGCAGAAATAAATCAGAGACAGCTGCATCATTGAAAGCCCACCCCAGCATGTGTGAAAGCTCATAAAAATGGAAACCTGCGGGCAGCTCAACACGTTAGAGAGTATCTCTTGCAGGCAGCTCACTCTATATCACTTCTAGGCAGCTGGGCTGGTCTCTGCCTGTTCTAGGCATGTCAGCTTATTCGAGAGTGTTTCTTGGCACTCCTTGCTGCCTATATATGCTTGGACAAGGAGGGGACCTAGTGAATCTGGTTCATTTCAGAGATTTCCTGAAGCCATTGAATTGTTTATTTCCTAAGATTAATGAGCTTCCCTGTAGAAAGGGAGGTTTTACTACCCCTTACAACATCTTATATCTTAACCAAGCCCCTCCCCAAAATGGAAAGTTTTGTCTTAGAGGAAATTGCTATATAACACTAGGGAAGTAATCTAAGGCAGAGGTCTTAGGAATATAGGTACCAAATCTGGACCTGCCCCTGAGAGCTACATGTCTTCACTTTTCATCTGGACATGAGAGGCACAGGCTTCTAAAAACTCACTGTGGGTTTCTTGCGGTAAATGAACAATGTTGACCTAAGAGGCTCTCTTGAACATGCCTACCAGCTTCCTGCCCCTACCATCCATTAGGCATTGCTGAATTCTTGGCTTATCTTGTCATTTGCTAGATCTTCCCAGGGCAATGGCAGCTTTGGGGAATTGGAAGGATTCCACGAGAGTCCATGACTAAACCCATAGAGGGTTTGAACATATGGATCTCAGAGCAATACATTCAGTTTTATGTAGAAGCAGGGTGAAAGGAACTCACTGGACAGGGAATGAGCTGGAAATCATGAAGAAGACTCCAAATGAACATCATTGATCTTCTTGACCTTTGAGGTGTATTGCTATAAAGGCTTCAGATTGAATGGCCTAGCTCCTGCCTGCTTTTGGAATACGGGCTACCCAGTCCAACATAAAGCAAAACCATCCAGGTTATTCCTTCATGGCACTTGGTTATTAGGTATTCTTAGACTGTGACTACTACAGCATGCTGGAAAGTAGGGGCTTGCCAGCCAGTTCCAAATCCCTTCCTAGCTATTCCTTCCCTTCTGTGGAGCTCCACACTTCAAGTAATGTACCCAGCTCTCCTTTGTAGGAGAAAGATGACATTATACTCAGCTACCAAATGCCTAATCTTGGTACCTGGGCTCTGGAGAGGCAAAGTCTTTGGGCTTTGTATTCACTCTGGTGGCAAACTAGCAGAGAGTGCAGGAGATCAGACAGACTTCTGACAGAAGCCCTGTCAGTCCTAGTGCCAGCGGAGTAGCAGCCAGGTATTTGTAGGGAGTGAGTAAGGAAACAGGGTGTAAATGGGGCAGAATATGTCCTGAGTTGTGCATGGTGGGACTCAGCTGTATACATGTGTGGTTGCTGCTGGAATCCATGCTGAAAAACAAGCTGTTTGTGCTCTGTGGACTGACAGTTTCCCTAACTTCTCTAAGGGTATTCCTACCATAGCTTGATTTGCAGTTTAAGAATGTTTGCTGTCACAGAATTTGGGAATACAAACTTCCACAGGATCGCAAATGGAGCCCACCTCACTACCTTCCCATTCTGAGCCTGGCCTGATGGAGATGTCTCTGAAAAGGCCCTTCCAAGACTGAAACTCTTCTTTCTCTAAATTCAATACCAAGAGAAGGGAAGGATTGTCATTCAAAGGCACCTGCTACCTCCACACAGATGTGGGTAGAGAGGAGGCAGCCCTCAGTATTGGTACATTCTACTGTGGCTTCATCTCGTTCATGACATGGACCCATGCCTTTGAAGCAACTAACGTGAGTTTCCTTGGTTGTTGTAATGGCCCAAAAGCTTGGGGACCAATGATAATGCCAGAGTTAAGGACATGTGACAGCATGAGTTTGGGGAAGAGCCTGGTCAATGGACATGGAAGTGACTCCAGAGGGCCACAGGATTTCATGCACTTACCACACTACCATTTCATTCCTGCTCTGCAAAGTGGTCATCATTAACTCACTACACACATGGGACAACTAAGGTTTACAACCCAAACTTAGAGCTAGTAAGTGGCCAGAGAGCAGATTTCCACCAAGATTATGTTACTTCAAAATCCCATATTCTTCCCTCTGGTCAGTTCATTGTTTCTGGATTGACAACTCATACATTTCCCTAAACTATCCTTTGTGAGTTTATATCTATTTAATGCTTACTGAAGACCATCATTGTTTGGTCCAGGGTCTCCAGAGCTATATTAGATCAGCTGTTATTTGTTGTCATCTTTTTCATGGGAACAATATTACTCATGTTCACACAGTGTCTAAAACTGTGTTATGTAATATACTAGCTGCTAGTCACATGTCACTAATTAGAATATATTAGTTAAAATTAAGTCAAAACTTCACTTGTTTAGTTGAGCTAGCCATATTTTTGGCATTCAAGTGTCACACAGTGCTTATTGTTATTTGAGAGTGCAACTAGAGAATAAGATCATGATAGAATAAAGTTCTCTGGGTCAGCAGTGTTCTAGAAAAAATCACGGAGCATAGTAGAAGCTCAAGAAATTGCTCCTTCTGGGATAGTGGTTTGTAATCCCGGCACTTAAGATATACAGGCAGGACAGGACTATCATGAGTTTTAGGCTAATATGAGCTGCAGAACAACTTCTAGGCAAACCTAGCCCATATAGCAAAATCCTATTTCAAAAAAGCAAAGCAAAGCAAAAAGGAAAAAGAAAACTCTTTAGTGTGAAATTTATAAAAAGAAGATATAATTTAGATTGTAACAGAGAATAGGTTAAAGGAACAGTACACCGACAGATTTGTTGATTTCTATTCCTGATAATATTTGTCTACATCATTTGGATCTTTTCCCTCAATGTGAATTAAAAAGCAGAATAAAGGAGCAAATTTGTGAGCGAATAAGCATGAATTCAAATTGTATATAAAATAAGACTGGTATGCTACAGGGCTGTGAAGTATAAATCAAAACACACAGGAATAGCAGTATATGAGCTGGGAGAAAAAAGGTAGAACTGAAGCATTTAAGATCCTTTCATTGCCTGAGAAGAAGATGAAAGCACAAATTAACATACTTTGATAGATCAAAGCTGAATATTATAATCTCTAGGTTAGCAATTCTCAGATGGGGTCTGTGGACCCTTGGCATCTCCAAGAACCTTTCAATGTGTCTGAAAGATGAAAATTCTTGCCTTTTGCATTCTCCTTCTCTCACAGGCACACAATGCAGTGTCCCAGAGGCTGTGTGATGTCTCCGCATGCTGAGTATAGGGATGGACATGAGTATCACATCATCTTCTTTAAAGCCAGACACTAAAAACTCAAAAACAACACGAGAATTTACGCAATGTTTTTATTTAGAAAAACACAGTTATTTTCCATAAAACAAATGGTATTTGTGTTGACATATAATAGTATATTAGTCAGAGTTCTGAACAAGAATAAAACTAATTTCTGTTCTCACTAGTTTCATTCTCAAATACATTGTTTCTCTTGATACCATCCAATCCAGAGTCCAGAGGTCTAAAAAACAGGAAGACAAATGATGTGGTTGTGGTTTTGAATGGTTGATGCAAAGGAGGATCTTCTGCTTCAGTTCGAGTCCAAAATCAGAAAAACACTGTTTCAATTTTAAATCCTTTAAGTACTGGAGTTCCCTTTCCCCACCTATCTATCTATATCTATCACCCTGTCTGTCTGTCCATACACCAGTCCTTCTGTCTGTCCATCTGTCCATCCATTCATCTGTCTGTCTGTCCATCCATCTGTCTGTCTACTTTACATCCCAATCACATGCACACACCTCCCTCCTCCCAGTTCCCTTCTCACACCCCCTCCCCTCCCCTTCTTCTCTGAAGAGGGGAAGTCCCTCTTGGGCACCAACCTACCCTGGCATCTCTAGTCTCTGTAGGACTAGACTAATCCTTTCCCACTGAGGCCAGACAAGGCAGCCCAGTTAGGGGACTGGGATTCACAAACAGGGATCAGCTTTAGGGACAGTCCTTGCTCCAGTTGTTGGGGGACCTGCATGAAGACCAAGCTGCACATCTGCTACATACGTTTTGGGGGGGGGAGGGCTAGTTCCAGCCCATGCTTGTTCTTTGGTTGGTGGTTCAATCTCTGAAACTCCCAAGGGTCCAGGTTAGTTGACTCTGTTGGTCTTTCTATGGAGTCCCTGTCCTCTTCAGGTCCCCCAATCCTTCCCCAAACTCTTCCACAAGACTCCCTAGCTCCTTCCAGTGTTTGGCAATAAGTCTCTGTATCTGTTTCCCTTGGCTGCTGGGTGGAGTCTATCAGAGGGCAGTTATGCTAGGTTCCTGTCTACAGGCATAACATAGTATCATTAATAGTGTCAGGGATTGGTGCTTGCCCCTGGGAGGGGTCTCAAGTTGGGCCAGTTATTGGTTTGCCTTTCTCTCAGTCTCTGCTCCATCTCTGTTCTTGCTCATCTTGTAGGTAGGACACATTTTAGGTTGAAGGTATTGTGGGTGGGTTGGTGTCCTTATTCCTTCACCAGTAGTCCTGCCTGGCTACAGGAGGTTTCCACTTACATAGTACAGGATAACCATGCTACAATCCACAGACCCAAAGAAGCCAAATAACAAGGAGGGCTCAAGGTGGGATCCTTGAATTTCACTCAGAAGGGGAAATAAAATAGACATTGGAGGTGGAAGGATGGAGAGATCTGGGTGAAAGAGGAGGTAGGGAGGTGAAGGAGGTAGGGGATCATGTATAGGGAGGGGGGATGAAAATTGGTGGCAGCAGGCTATGAGGGTCATCTCTAGAACATGCCAGAGACCTGGAATGGGAGGAGGCCCCAGAGAGTCTATGGGGATGAGTCTAGCTGAGACTTCTAGCAGTGGGAGTGTCTTAGTCAGGGTTTTTATTCTTGCACAAAACATCATGACTAAGAAGCAAGTTGGGGAGAAAGGGTTTATTCAGCTTATACTTCCACATTGCTGTTCATCACCAAAGGAAATCAGGACAGGAACTCACACAGGGCAGGAACTTGGAGGCAGGAGCTGATGCAGAGGACACGGAGGGGTGCTGTTTACTGGCTTGCTTGCTTCCTCTGGCTTGCTCACCTTGCTTTCTTATAGAACCCAAGACTACTAGCCCAGGGGTGGCGCCACCCACAAGGGGCCCTCCTTCCTTGATCACTAATTGAGAAAATGCCTTACAGCAGGATCTCCTCAAGGGAGGCTCCTTTCTCTGTGATAACTCCAGCTTGTGTCAAGTTGACTAGCCAGTACAGGGAGATATGGAGCCTGGGCTTCCTTCTTATCCAGGCTTTTTGTTCTATTTATAGGCTTGGGTGAGTCCCATCCATATTGGCGAAGGCAATGTGCTTTACTTAGTCTATTGAAGAAATGAATGTTAACATCACAGAAATACTAACTTTGTCTAATAAATCTGATATTTAGTTCCCTTTAAAAATGGGTCCTTTTGCTGGGCAGTGGTGGTGCATGCCTTTAATCCCAGCAATTGGGAGGCAGAGACAGGTGGATTTCTGAGTTCAAGGCCAGCCTGGTCTACAGAGTGAGTTCCAGGACAGCCAGGGCTACACAGAGAAACCCTGTCTCGAAAAAACCAAAAAAACAAAACAAAACAAAACAAAAAAACCAAAAAAAAAAAAAAAAAAAAAGACTCAGACTTCTCAAGACAAAGTTGAATCCTGGGTGGATGTCGAGTCTTTGTAAAAAAAAAAAAAAAATGGGTCCTTTCATCTGTTTTGTTTCCTGTTTTAATTTTCCTTGTTTCTTTAGTTAACTCTATCTTAATCTTCATGGGAAATTTCCATTGAAAGCAGACTCTTCCCTGGCATGTAGAATGGGTTATGGTCCTTTCTTTCCCAACAGGTAGAAATAAAAACAATGTATATAAGCTTAACCAATGCCTTAGTGAAATTACTTTTTCATATATACCTAAGTGATACTTGCCAACATCTTATCCCACAGGCATGTCTCTCCTGGTATTTCTACTTCCCTATATATGTTCCCAATGCATACTGAGCCTGGATATGTCTGGAGTTTATGGTTTTCATCATTTAACTCACTGCCTTTATGAGGGGGGCACTTCTATAAACATACTGTAATAGAATCCTTAAAAATAATATTAGAGCACAAGCTATCTTCTATAGATATTGGTGATGTGAGTTTTTCATGCGGCCCTTGTAACAGGGTATGGCATCTCTCTAATCAGGCAATAGTATCAACAAACATTCTGAGCTGGAGAGAATATGCTACATTGGCCTAGAGAATTCACCTCACAGATAGTCTCACAAGACTCAGGCCAGTTTCCCCCCAAAATAACAGATGGGAAAGCCTAGAGTTATAGCTTCACAATTTATCCATTTAATTATTTCATAAAAATCATTATTGCTCCAAGAGTTATAGGCCAGGTCTCAGTGTAGTCCTGAAACAATCTAGGTAAGTGATTCCATAGATGCTAAATCTCTAGGCATCTCTAGTCTGGGAAACTGGGAATGTTGGGTCATGAAGAGTTTCTACTATGCCAGCTCCAACATATTTGTAAGATATGGTGTAGAAGAGTCATGGAGACTCCAGGGGTGCTTTGCCACTTACATTCTTGGAAAGGAACAATTTAACACTGATCCCTGACAAATGCCTATTACAACAAGTCAGGAAATACAGATCCAATAGGAATTGAGTAAATGGTTGAGGATATCTTTACCTACTCCTAGACACATTAGGGTAACACTGAGCTTAGAAGGGGACTAAGGCCCTGTCAAAGCTCATGGAAAAGTATGACTGATTAGTGAAAATTTACATATGTAGGAATTAGGGGAATAGTAGTACCCAGAATCTGCCATTTGTAAGTCCATGACTTGTTCTGTCTCCAAAAGAGCATTCTGGAAAGGCAGAACAGCAGATACAGAAAGTAGATGCTAAAAGTCCTGGTGAGGCTAATGAGAACTCAAGTTTGGGTAGGAGGTAGGTTACGCCAGATGGCTTCCCTTGACTCTCACACTGAAAGTTCCTTAAAGTTCATCCCTCACAGACATAAGACAGTGCAAAGCAGAAAGAGAGTGGAATAATGTGTTCTTCTACTTCCCAGAGAGAGTACAGAATAGGAGAATAATGGATAATGGTTGCACCAGGACCTGAACAGTGGAAAAAGCTTCCCATAGCCAGGCAGAGGAAGCTGTTTCATAAAGATCCCACTTCCCTTTATGGTGCTTTATGAGAGTAGTGTTTCTTCTGTTCTGGAATAAGATCACAAGACAGGTCTGAGTTATTAATCTTTTGTACATTGGTACATATTTGAGTCATTTTCTCAGTTTTCCTAATGAACAGATACTTTGTTAGTGCTGTTCAAATTTGAACATACATCATACTCTCTTAAAGGCTTGGGCAACTCCAATTGCCAGGTCCTACTCCTACCGTTTCTGATTCTGAGAGTGCTTTCCTAACAAGTCCCCAGATGGTAACGATACTGCTGGGATAGTGACCATGCTTCGGGAAGCACTATTTTAGGACAACTTCTTCCCATGGATTTGAGGAGGAGCAGGTCTATTTGAAGAATAGGATATGAATAGTGTCTGACGAGGCATTTCCATCTCACACTCTGCTAGGCAAGTCATATAACCCCCTGGCCTTTTCCTTAGTTTCTGCATATTTAAATAGGTACAGTAACAGCCTTGCTTCACAGGTGGGCTATGAGTGATTATTACCATGTTGTTGATAACCCAGTAGTTTCTGTACTCCTACTATGGGCTCAGGACTGTGTACACTGCTTTTGATCCCTTAAGGATTGCCCCCTGGCTATGCTTCCCTGACTCAGTTGCTCTCATAACAGCAAGACTCCACTTCTTACCTGCTACTGCTGCAGGCCAAAGCCTGAAGCAGCAATGGGGCTGTTTTCTGTTTACTGTGGTTCCCACTTCTGTTTTGCCTGCTCTTCTCTGGGCTCTAATCCTAGGTTCATTTCATCAGGACAGTGACAGCTTCTCAGCTACCGACTTCTGAATTTAAGCATGTTGGATGAGGCTGAACAAAGAAACAGTGAATTTAATAAAGCCTGAGAATCAGGAGAGCTCTCTCACCCAAATCAATCCTCGGTGTGTTTTTAATTAAATTATAGCCCTTGTGATTAAAGAGTGTGAATTTCATTACTGTGACCATTTATCAAAGAACATACCCACTGAACCTTCTCAACATGCAGGGAAAGAAGGCTTTTTTAAAAAAAAAATTTCATCAACACCAAGTGCCCTGTTTCTATCTCCATTGACTCATCAAGCCTATGCAGTAGTGACAAAACCACACCCGCCTCCATGTTCCCCTCAATAGGCTGAGGCAGGTGAGTAGGCATCTTCTGATTTGGTGGAAGTGTTTCCTTACAACGCAAACAAGGAGCCAACATTCATATTTATATAGCAAGGAGTTTGGACATTCTTAAATGTTGAGGTTAGCTTGGCCTGGTCACAGCTTATGTAGCTGTATTAACTAATGAGGGCTGAAAGCAGGAAGGAAGGACAAGGAACACAACGTTGGATATTAGAAATTGGTCCCCAGCACTTCTTTTTTTTTTTTTTTTTTTTTTTTTTTTTTTTTTTTTTGGTTTTTTGAGACAGGGTTTCTCTGTGTAGCCCTGGCTGTTCTGAGGTGTTCTTGCCATGCTCTCTCTCTCTCTCTCTCTCTCTCTCTCTCTCTCTCTCTCTCTCTCTCTCTCTTGTTCTTGCTGCATTTAAGTATGTGGGCCTGGAGAGATGGCTCAGCAGTTAAGAACACTGACTGCTCTTCCGGAGGTCCTGAGTTCAAATCTCAGCAACCACATGGTGGCTCACAACCATCTGTAATGGGATCCGATGCCCTCTTCTGGTGTGTCTGAAGACAGCTACAGTGTACTTACATATAATAAACAAATAGTCTTTAAAAAAATAAAAAAGAGTGTGTATGTGCATTCTTTGTGCTTTTGGCAATTTTAAATTCAGCCGCTATATACAGAGAGCACCAGATCACACAACATGTTCCAACTAATTTCACAGCGTGAGCACATATAACATATAACAAGAATCTAGATAAAAACATTACACTCTCTAGCAACCTTCACAAGGCCCTCATGGCCACTAATCCAGTCTAATAGAAAGCTTACAGGTTTTGCTCAGTTTTCTATTGTGTGTGTGGTTGTTTGGTTCAGCATTATGCTTATGAAATCTATATATGTCATAACTGTACATATTCTAATCCTGATGGGAATTCCCAGTACAGGCAGTATGAGCAGTGCTGTTGTACACATTTCTGTACCTGTCTACTGGTATTAATCCTCAACCATGCATCACAGCATGATCCCAATGCATTTTGAGAAGTGAGTGCTGAAGGTGTGTGCATGTGCACGCGCGCACGCCACCCCCCCCACACACACACATGGAGAAGGTGGAGAGAACCTAGCAAAGATAGTATTTGAAGTTGCCTTTCAAATGCTAACATTAATGTATATCATTCTTCTTCCTACCTGCCTCTCACCTTCATTAATTTATATAGCCTTACATGCTATTTACAGACTTATTTACAGCAATATCACCACACATAGGTGAGCAATGCCTTGCCTTTTCAATTATGGCACTTATGATGTCACTCAGCAATAAGAATTCTAAGTTTTATTATGGTCCTATAGGAACACTGTTGTATATGCTCTCCTTTAATGGCCAAAACATTATGTGGTACATGGCTTGTATACCTTATCAGTAGCTATAGTACTTAGTAGTGCAGTTGTTAGGTCATTTCTGTATGTTCAGCTATAACAGGCACGACCATAATCACATTCTAATTTCCAAGGCAGTCAAAGAATTTGTTTCCACTGGCATACACAAGCATTATAACTGGTCCACGTAGGTATATAAGAGTTCTAGTTGGTCCCTATCATCAGGAAAACATGGTCAGTTTTACATTTGCAATTCATATGAGATTGTAGTTGTCTCAGGTTCCATTTCTTGGTGGGTGCACTCTTAAACAAAAAAAATTATACAAGAAGTTTAGGGGGATTAATATCTTAGAGTAAAAAGGAGAGTGTACCCCAGTCAGCTTCACGGAGAGCAACTGGGATAAAACTTTAGAATTGTCTCTAAATTAGACTGGGCACTGAGATCAAATGTCCCATATGAGGAACCACTTGATTTAGCTCCCCTGCAGGGAGAGGTAGCTTCTTGCTAGGCAGAAGCTTTTTGCAGTTAACAAATCACTAGGAAGAGCAGCTAGGCTATGGATTGTTATCTGTCAATGTTTGTGGTAGCTGGGGACATGAGAACTTTGCTCCAGAAAGTGGACTGTAGAAGCTGTGATACACACTGCAGAGGCTGCTATGCTACAATCTGGTAGCCATCCATTGCAGTTTTGCTTTTTCTCTCATGAGTTCTGGACTTAAACATATTTAGCCCCTTATGTAAGTTTTAAGTGAAATGTTTATTGAATATTTTGCAAAAATTTCCATTGGGTTCTCAGTCTTTTTCAATGATTTGTAGAAATCTTTCCTTTCTTCTTTCTCCCCTTCCCTTCTCCCTGTCCATTTGCCCTCCTTCCCTCCCTCTTTCCCTCCCACCTTCTTTCTTTCCTTCCATCCATCCTTCCTCCCTCCCTCCTTCCTTCTTTCTGTCCTCTCTCCCTCCCTCCCTTCTTTCTGTCCTCCCTCCCTTCTTCTCTCCCACCCTCCCTCTCTCCCTCCCTCTCTTCCTTCTTTCATCCTTCTTTGTAGAAGGTTTTCCTTGATCTAGAGACAATCATCAGGGAAAAGATAAGCACATAGCCCACATACAGGCTGAAAGCCCAAGAGGGATGGCAAATATGACAAACTGTTGGGAAAGCTTTCAGTTGCAAAGTTGATGGTCAAGGACAGGAGAGGATGTCCGGGATTTGATACTAAGCTTAGTGACTGCAGGAGCCAGAAATTAGTGGTCCAAGTTATTCCCATCTTTATTACTGAAGGGGACCAAGGAGACCACACTGTAATCTCTTTGATTTCAGCCCTAAATCCAAGGTTATCAGATGGCTATGACATTACTAGGGAATAAGGATGTTCTAACTTTGGTATACTCTTTTTTGTTTGTTTGTTTTTATTATTGGATATTTTATTTATTTACATTTCAAATGTTATCCCCTTTCCAGGTTTCCCCTCCACAAACCCCCTATCCCATCTCCCCTCCATCTGCTTCTATGAGGATGCTCCCCTACCCACCCACCCACTCCCACCTCCCCGCCCTGGCATTCCCCTACACTGGAGCAACCAGCCTTCACAGGACCAAGGGCCTTTTCTCC
The DNA here is from genome assembly GCA_028551405.1 of Uromys caudimaculatus. Classification (NCBI taxonomy): domain Eukaryota; kingdom Metazoa; phylum Chordata; class Mammalia; order Rodentia; family Muridae; genus Uromys; species Uromys caudimaculatus. The sequence goes on along the minus strand of CM052722.1, from coordinate 110,445,072 downwards.
CATTGATGCCAGAAAAGGCCATCCTCTGCTACTATGCGGTTAGAGTCATGGGTCCCTCCATGTGTACTCTTTGTTTGGTAGTTTAGTCTCTGGGAGCTTTGGGGGGGGGGGTCTGGTTGGTTGACACTGTTGTTCTTCCTATGGGGTTGCAATCCACTTCAGCTCCTTCAGTCCTTTCTCTAATTCTTCCATTGGGGTCCCTGTGCTCAGTTCAATGGTTGGCTGTCAGACTCTGGCAGAGCCTCTCAGGAGACAGCTTATCATGCTTCCATCAGCAAGCACTTCTTGGCATCCACAATAATGTCCAGGTTTGGTGGCTGTATATGGAATGTATCCCAGGTGGAGCAGTCTCATGGCCTTTCCTTCAGTCTCTGCTCCACACTTTGTCTCCGTATTTCCTCCCATGAGTATTTTTCCCCCTTCTAAGAAGGACTGAAGCATCCATACTTTGGTCTTCCTTCTTCTTGAACTTCATGTGGTCTGTGAATTGTACCTTGGGTATTCCGAGATTTTGGGCTAATATCCACTTATCAGTGAGTACATACCATGTGTGTTCTTTTGTGATTGGGTTACATCACTCAGATGATATTTTCTAGTTCCATGCATTTGCCTAAAAATTTCATGAAGTCATTGTTTTAAATAGTTGAGTAGTACTCCACTGTGTAAATGTACTCTTATAGAATCATTGTCATATAAGCATTCTGCCACTGACTGAAACATTGGTGCAGCACTGTGTATTCGTTTGCGCATCTGGTAAGTGCTGTCTTTGGTTTTGAGGAAGGGAAGAATGAAAGAGGCCACTAACATGACACCATTAATGAAACTGATTCCCACAAATTCATGGATATGCATTTCAAAAGAAGGAGTTACGATTATCCGCAGTTCAAGAGTGGGGTTGGTATGGTCATCCAGGTACAACTCTGAAAAGTTTTAGGCAAAACTGCCATTGTCTTCATTACCTCAGCATAGACCAGCACAGTGTCCTTCTGGGTGGTTCTGTGAGCTGTCTCTCTCCACACAGTACACACAGGGCTCCAGTTCTTTATATTGCCCCCAACATGTTCCATAGAGCAGATAATGAGTTAGATAAGGGATAGCAGGGATCCCCACTCAAATGAAGATATTAGGAGGGTTGTAGCCCTGCAGTCAGGGGCAGGGCTTAGCTAGCAGCCAGCTGATGTGTTTCCCTTCTTGACTTGATTTTGTGGGGCAAGAATGATGTTTTTTAAAGTTCAGATAGTTCTTTTTGGTATCTCTGTCAATCTCTGATCATCTGTTTCTAAGAACTATCCAGAATATATAACACAATATTTTGTATAAATCAATATGAAAAAAATTGGTTTCCCAACATAAAATTTGGCAAAAGATTTGTATAATACCATCTCTTCTGAACATAGCCTCTCCCTACTCTTTTAATAGTCTAATTTATGATTTTAAGTGGTTTGTATATTTTATGTATCATTTAAGTATTGGTTTGCATTGAGAATATATGTGTGTGTGTGTGTGTGTGTGTGGTATATGTACATATACACACACATACACATATATATGATGTACATATATAGGTAGAGAGCAATCATTTCCATCTGAAAGCTTATTTAAGGTCATTAAGATGGCTGGGCATGGTGGCACATACCTTTAATCACAGCACTCAGGAGGCAGAGGATGGTGGATTATTGTAGATTTCAGGTCAGCCTGGTCAATATAGTAAGCTCCAAGCCAGCCAGCACTGCATAGTAAGAACTGGTCTTAAAACAAACAAACAAATAAACAACAACAACAAAGATTAAGATCATGAAGAAGTGCTAGGTTCCCTGTAAAATATACATTTTTTTTGCTATTTACACATCACATAAAATTGGTTTGCATATATAACATGAGGTAGGACTCGCACAATATGTGTTTTTTTCAAATGATATTTGATTGACTGATAATAGCTTGTTGAAAAGACAATGTACTTCTTTCTGGGGTCTTCACTGGCTACTTTTCTAGTTCACACTGGACTGCCTTGTACTTATGTGACATACTCTTTATGATTGCATTCGTTGTATCTCCCAGTATGCAACTTTCAAAAGACTGTTTTATTAGGATTCTATTGAATGTAAAAATTAGTTTGGAAATAATTAATATTTTATATAATATTTAATATTTAATAATAATTAATATTAATATCTTTGTAATATTCTGTTTTCCAATCCATGATTTGTAGCATATCTATCCTTTTATTGATATTTTTATGACTTCTGTGTTTCAAGTGTAGAGGTTTTATATATTTTATTGCATTTATTGTATTTATTCAAACATTTGATATTTTCTAATGTTATTGTAAATGACATGATTTATAATTTTAATTTGTACTTATTTGTTGTATATAAAACTGCAATGCCTTTTAAACTATACATTAACTTTGTTTTTTTTCTTTGCTAGATTCACTCATTCCAATAATTTGTTTTATAGACTCCACTGCACTTCTGAAGTATTCAATAATATAATTTAGAAATAATGGATTTTTATTTGATTCTAATATTTATTCCTGTCCTCCAGATTATTGAACTCAATTAAATGTCTGATCTAGCATGGACCACAAGTGGTGAGAGTGGGCAACTTTTTCTCATTTTCAGTCTACAAGGGAAGATTTTCTTTCGCCTTTGATTATGGTACGTGCTGTTTTGTTTTATTTTGTAGCTTCTCTTCACTAGATGAGAAAGTTCCCTTCCATTTGTAGATTGCTAAGAGATTTTTGTTTGGATTTTATTTCATCGTGAATGGCTGTTAAGTGTTGTCAAATGTTTTTCTGCATCTCTTTAAATGATTATATGTTTTCCCCCTTTCCTCTGTTAATATGATTAATCACAGTGATTTACTTCCTAATGTTAAATCATGCCTAGAATAAAACTCAATTGATTGTTGCCTTAGATTGTGTTTTCATCAGAAGCCATGAGGTCAAAGCTGGAGTACAAATAATTTATTTGACAAATAATCCCTGAAAACACAGAACGGCATAAGAAGGTGAAGTGCTATCTCTTCAGCATATATGCTAATGGGACAAGAAATAGACACAAATACATGTGTGTGTGTGTGTGTGTGTGTGTGTGTGTGTGTGTGTGTGTGTAGATATATGGTAGAATCAGAATGCTATGGACACCAACTGACAGAGGGCCAGGAATGCGTCTATCTTGTCTCTTTGGCTGATGCCCATGCTCTTAGGGATTATCTTGCATATGATTGTAGAGGCAGCAAAGGGATGGAAAACATAGGCAATAATGATTTTGTACCCACACCCTCATTTATATACATTAGAATAAAAGGACATTTTGGTCAAATGAAATATTTACTTAGCAGTGGCTGGGATCAATAGCCAGAATATCCATTACCCACTCAAGAGCTTTCCTTTCTATATACTTACTTAAGAACAAATTGACACAGTGTATTTATCAAAACATGGTCATGGAGGATTGGACCCCATAAGGAAGGTGACGGGGGTAACTAAATTGAGAGGAACTCATGCTCACAGAAAGGACAGTGAAACAAGCCACACTGCTTCTGCTGGTCTAACTCAATTGTTTACAAACTACCATAACATCTATCAGCTTACTAGAATCACCTCTAAAGCCCAGGAAGTGAGTATGAAAGGAACCCCATTTTTTGTATGAGTAAAGTAACTAATGTTGAGAGAGGAGGGATGACATTTTGCCCAATGTCTTAGAACTAGTGTGGGAGACTGCCTAACAGTCCACAAAACTGTTTCACTCCTTAAACCACCAAAACCAGTAATCATGACCTTACCTGTCAAAGAGGACTTGTAGATATGATCCCATTAGAAATCTTGAGATGAATAGGTTACCCTGCATTATATATGAAGGTTCTAAAAGTAACTGCAAGAGTTCTTGCCAGAGGGAGGCAGGGGATAATTTGATACAGAAAGAAAAGAGAATATAATGATGAGAAGTCATGTACCTTAAACATGAAGGAAAGTACCATGAGCCAAGGTCTACAGTTGGGCCCTACTAGCTCTATTTCCCTTAGAGCTTACAAAAGTGGCTAGCTAGCCCTGTCAACACCTTGATCTTAGCACAGTGAAACAGCTTTAGAAATCTGGGAGTTCTAGAAGTATGGGAGAAGTTTGGGCTGTTTGAAGACACTTGGTAATTTGACATGACAGCAGAAGCTGACACACTTGGTAAGTGGTATAGTTGGGAGGAAGCCTGCCATCTTGTCATCCAGATAGAGGCACATGCTTCATCTTCTTAGAGAAGCCTCTTCAGCACCTGGATGTGGACAGAAAAGATCGCAATTCAGAAGTGGTCATGATGGCTCAGGAACAGGAAGATGCTAGAAGCCACCTGATGAAAGTCCCTTTCTTGAAGTACATCATGCAATTATCTGACCACATCAAATCTGAGAGTAGAAGCATGGAGCTCATGGCTTGTCCTCAGCCCACGGGAAGGAAGGTCATTCAATTGCTGACTAAGGTTTCTAAAGGTCAGACAGGAGCACTGATTACTTGAGATATCTGAGGTTCTGTCCACTCCACCCCAGAAGTAAAGGCAAATGGAGGATCCCTGTTGCTCTGCTAAGCCAAAGCAGTCCCCACTCGTGATCTTGCTTTTGTTGGACTCAAGTTAGTATCATCCAGAAGGACAGTTTGGGACAACGTTCATCCTCCCATTGGTTAGGAAAATCAGCCATTGCAATGAGAGAAGAGCCCTTTGGCAATTGCCCAGGGCTCTTCCTATCCTTTTATGTATCAGAGCAGCTGTGGATAAGTTAGGCTAGGGAAGAAAGGGGTGAATTCTGATTTCCTTTCTCCCTGAGATACATCCATGAGGACACAGTAGGTAGTTAGATAAATACAGTGGTTGACAGATGTGCAATATTTTTATGATATGAAAATTAAAATCACCAGGAAATATTCACATTCCCTCTCCTCCTCCTTCACCCGTCTCCACTCCTCAAAGCTTCCTCCTCCCCTTTGCCCTCTGTCTCCTCACTTTTCATCTCTTGACCCTTTATCCTGGTTCATTTTAGTGTCAAAACTTTATTTCTAGTGGGCGATTGGAATATGTGTCCTTATGTCCTTTCTACATTCCAAACTTTCCATTTGTTAAGTTTTGCGTTGTAGAAATTGACTTTTCACCTAATTTCACATTAGGCTTAAAGATCTTCAGCTGTTAAGCACTGATAGGCATAAACTCTCCACTGAGCATACTGAGCTAACTGCTGAGGACCTCAGCATTTAGTTGTGCATGTTTGCATTGAGCAAGCTTCAGCTCATGAGGCACTGTGTCTTTAAGTCCTCTCCATAGGAAAGAGGTCATTCTCCAGTGTTTATCTCCAGAGGTTGTTCTGTAAATGGCACAACTTAGGAAGCACTTTTACAAATTTCATCCCCAACTCTTGCCATTATTCTGGGCATTAGCTAGGGTATTGTCCCAACCCCAGGGCCCACGTAAGGGTATTCCTAGGAATGTGCTCCTGAAACTGTGCACCTGAGAGGAACCACATCTGGATTTTAGATATTGCCCAGAGGAGACTAAGGAGACTATGTGTGAGACTGTGTGTTGGATGGCTAGTATCCTTAGATATAGAACAGGCATGGAACTGTGGTGGTAGTCAAAAGTCAATACAGAAGCTCTGCTTTCACATAGCAGAACATGCAGCCCTAGAGTTGGGGTGGGGACAAATCATTATTTTAAAATTAAACCTTTCAAATCCCTGGGGTCATGCCATCTATTGAAGCCTCTAGAGACCTCATTTTATGAAACAAAACATCTTCTTGTAATGCAAATCACCATCCTATAATTGGCTTGGTTAAACATCTATGTTAACCGGTTAAAGGGGCCCAAGCCCTTTCTCACTAGGACAGTATTTTTATATTGTTTCATCACAAAATATGATGGTCTTGAAGTCAACCATCACCTCTGTAATAATGATATTCCTTGGCCTAGAAATGATGATGTAACTTGACCTAAGGAAGAGCTGACTCTCCCAGTACTTTCCTCCCCCACCTCATGGAGGTTTGCAACAGAGCAGTTAATTGGAAAGCTGAACGTGCAAGCGACACACCATACCACCTGGAGCCCTCTTTGAGAGAATGCCCATGTGCCCCAAGGATGGAGAGGAATACCAATTGCACAATTACAGGCCCCCTCAGGAGCCACAAGAGAAAATTAAAAGGCATACACACATCTAGAGTAAAGGGCCCTCTCTTTGTAGCTAATCACTGAAATTGGTTACCAGATTGTCCCCTCCCCCTTTGGTGAACTAAGGTTTTTCTCTTGTTCTGTTCGTAGAAGTGTGGGGGTAGGGCAATTTTTCTTCTGGCACCACATCTCCAAGTTTCAAGGTCTAGCTTTCTCCCAGAGCCCCTGCATTTCCCACCAGGAGCAGACACAGGAACAAGAGGAGAGTCAGCCTGAAGGGCAGGCAGATTCCATTCCATTTTGAAATGTGACCAGGGTCCACCACTGCAATTATAACTCAAGGAAGCCATCTAGAGCAGGCATTGTGAGCAGGCTTAAACCTAGGTCTGGACCCTGATCAGATGAGTGCTTGCTTCTGGTGGGAAGAGAGTAGAATGGAGAGAGAGGCATCAAAATGAACACGTGAAAGACCAATGACAGAAGAACTGGAAACCCCAGACTAAGGCTACTTGGCTACTTGTAAGGGACCAAGATGTATGAGCAAAGCTTGCAAATCTCCAAAGGAAGAGGTAGGTACTATTTAAATGAGTTATAAAGGGGCAAGGTCCTGACTCTCCTGGCCAGTTCCAGAGTCATTCAACTAGTAACCTTTCCCAAGTCTCAGTCTCAATTCCAGCCTCAACAACGCTTTCTCCTTTAACAAACTGGCTCTATTCACGCTATTATTTACATGCCCCTAATCTAGTTTTTTGTTTCAAGACACAAGAGTCTAGAAAGCATACTCCAATCCATGCCTACAACATTGCTATCTTCTGTGCTGTCATGGCCCTTGCTGCTGGCAATGTTGGCTTCAGGACTGGTAGTTGGGGGCTAGTTGGCAGTGTTCTTAGATAAATGTATATAATCCTGAAGTTAGGAGAGGCTATACACCTTGAGCAGCCAGGAGAAGCAGGTGGTAACAGTTCTTAGCATTAGTTTGGAAGCAAGCCTGGGCCAGCCACAGGAAGTATCCTTGAAATACCCACTGTTTCTGTACTTACTTCCCCCTACTAGGCCAGTAAAGGCCATTTGCCCCATGAACTTGGCAGAATTGACATAAGCTGAGGTCTTGTACCCTGTTGTAGCTGGGAGCATTTATCTCTGTGAATGTCTTATAGCTAGCTTAGCCTTTGTGCCCAAGTTTGGTGGGAAATGCTAATACTTGTGGTATATTGAATAATAGCTTTCTCCTAAAAGACATACCTACCCCAGATGATATGAATGTGACCTTATTTGGCAAAAGATCTTGGCAGATGTAATTAAGTGAAAGATCTCACAATGGAGTTGTCTTGGGTTATTCAGGTGGGTTTTAAATCCAGTGACAAATAGCCTTATAAAAAGCAGGCAGAAGGCAATTTGAAACCCATAGGAAGAAAGTGAAACAAAGATAGAAAGAGAAATTGAAATCGGGGGGCCACTGAAAACTTGAAGAAGGAAGGATGGATGGACTCTTGTCAGGAGCCTTCAAATAAAAAGTACCTCTTCTGACACTTTAGTTTCAGACTTTTGGCCTTCAGAACTTTGGAGAGCAAGTGAATAAATGAATGAAGGAACATCTATATTTTACATACTGTAAAGATGCATGGGATTTATTTTTGTTGTTTTATTGTTTTTTTTTTTCCTTTTTTTCTTTTTGTTGTTCTTTTTGGCTTTTGGTTTTTTGAGACAGAGTTTCTCTGTTTAGCCCTGACTGTTCTGAAACTCACTCTGTAGACCAGGCTTGCCTCAAACTCAGAGATCTACCTACCTTTGCCTCCTGAATACTGGGATTAAAAGTGTGTACAAACCACCACTGCCTGGCCACAGATGCTGTTTTAACCACTGAAATTATGACTATTTCTTATGGCAGTCACAAAAAACAATATGTGTTACTATAAAAGCACTATTAAAGATAAACAAACAAAGTCCTCTCCTTTCTCCCTGGTGGCCATCGAGGTGATTCTTCTGCCTCATATGTAGTCCAAATCATGGGTCCACAGATGTGTATTCTTGGGCCTGAGGGTGCTAGTGGCCCCAGTAAAAGGGAATGTCAAGGTGGGAATATGGGAATGGGTGGGTGGGTAGGTGGGAGGAGGAATTCCCCCACAGAGGCGGGGAGGGGGAGGGGACACGGGGTTTCCAAAGAAAAGGGGAATCATCGGAAATGTAAATAAAGTATCAAAAAAAAAAAAGATAAACAAACAAGGGGGAAGAAGAGATAGAAAAGAAGAAACTTCAGTGAGCACATACCAAGTGTGTGTGTGTGTGTGTGTGTGTGTGTGTGTTTCAACCCCATTGAACAATGGAGAAGACATGGAGCATGAAGTAGCAGAATCTGTTCCACTCAGTTGGAAAGAGGTGGGACCTACCAGTCTAGCAATCCCAGTAGTAGGGCTTCAGGCCTGATTTATCTGAAGAGTCAGGGGATTTTAGGCTGCAGTCTACACAAACAGTGGAATTTAGAACAACCGTATACTAAAGACCAAAAGGGAAGCACAAAGAACACTCAGGTTTAATCTCTGAAACTGTATGAGAAAGGATTCCTTGCCTAGAGAATTGGGCCCTAGTTACTCTAATCCAGCTCCCCTGAGTCTTCTGGATCCCTCTGAGAACCTTGCAGAGCTATTGCTAGAGGAAAGAAGAGCCCCAGGCCCACTTACTCTGTCTGCTTAGGAGGATATGGACCTGGGGGTTCCTTACTCAAAGCTACAGCACCTTTCCTGAGTGCCTTTCTTGGTATTCAGCCAGAAACCTGGGTAAAGCCCCAGGTTCCAACTCAGTCTCTCTTCTCTTCATAGTCAGTTCAGTCATTTCCCTTCCTCACACTTGCAGAACAGGCTATCCATGACTGCCCTTGTGGCCTTGGACCACTCTCGCACATTTTCTTCTTCCCCTGGCCTCACATTGGTTGGGACAGGAAAGCATCATGAAGGTGCTTCAGTGTTATTTATATGGCTTGATCTTGATGATGCCATGACCAGAATTGAAGCCATGGCAGAAGAGAGCTGGAAGGAGACTCACCTGTGACTGACGGATGAACCCAGATGTGCTAGAAGCATGGCTGGCTGCATGATCTTTGTTGACCATGGGCTGAGCTTCAAAATGAGAAGTTTTAGAACCATATGCCTTTATACACTGCTATATACATCACTGTCATCAGGTGACTTCAGTGATGGGCTGCTTCCCTTTTCATCCTGTTTTTTTTTTTTTTTTTTCTTTTAAACCTATCATTAAGTCTTGTGCATCTTTTTTTTTTTTTTTGGTTTTTCGAGACAGGGTTTCACTGTATAGCCCTGGCTGTCCTGGAACTCACTCTGTAGACCAGGCTGGCCTTGAACTCAGAAATCCACCTGCCTCTGCCTCCCAAGTGCTGGGATTAAAGGCGTGTGCCACCACTGCCTGGCTAGTCTTGTGCATCTTATTAAACACATTGCATGAAACTTTAGGACACACAGTAATTGAGCTGTCTATAAGCTGGACTTTGACTTTATATGATGTTCAGGTTGGACTCTGTATTCAAGTCTTGTTTCTTCATTTGAAGCAGCTGGTTATCTTAGATTACAAAAGCCAATGTGCACCCACATTTACAATTGTTATTGTTTTGTTGTTATTCTTTTTATTAAAATTTGGAAATTCCTACAAGAAAAATTGTATTGAGTCAAGAATTCACTAGCCCCCAGCCCTCTCATATGCTCTTAGAATTCCTGGTAATGCAAGTGTTTCAGTTAGATGGTTGGCAGACACAAGAGAGCACAGGGCATAGCACCAACATTGTACATTATGTCCTTGTCTCTTGAGCTTGCTCACATAGCTAGCACCTCTGTTGGGGTTTAAATGTTCATGTGTTAGAAAGTTAATCACCTGATTCATATGTGGATGGTATTTGGAGGAGGAAATTCAGAAAATATTTAGGATTAGATGAGGTCCTAAGGTTATAGTCCCTATAATGGCTATAGTGACCTTACAGGAGGAAGGGAGCCTCTTAATTTATATTCCTTATGCATTTCCTAGTCAAGGACATTGCTATACTACTAGAAAATGGACTAGAACAACAGTATGGGATGCTTTTTTAAAACCAATGACTCCCTTTCCAGTTCACTGCGGCACATAGTAGGTGCTCTATAATGAGTACTTTCTTTCCTTTTATTAAGTGGATAAATGAGTTCACTGGAAACTGAGGCTCAAAGCAGGACCCAAGATAATAACAGACAGACCTGGGATGGTGATAGCACAGTTTATGATCTGTCTTATCATACTATTGTGGCCCTAGCTTAAGATGTGGCCCTGGTGGGAGCAGGTGTGAAGAGCTCTAGGAATAAAGAAGAAATTGGAAAACTCTCAAGGTTCTAAATGAGCAAGGTGCATGGATACCCAATAACCTAGCGTTTCCTAAATCTGGGAGATTCCAGAGACAGACTTTAGGGGTACTATGTAGTTGGACCTTGAGATGTAAACTCTACCTGTAGTCTTAGGATATAGATGAAAAAAAAATCATTCTTGTTTTCCCAGAAATCCAAGGAAATACAGTAGAGTGCAGTATGCCTGGCAAACAAGTAAGAATCAAGAAGACGACTTTGTGGGTATCTACAAAGCGTACTCTGCATTCACCTGGTGTGTCATGCTAAACCTGACTCTATGCCAAGACACCAACAAGCATTCACAGCTGTAGGCAAGGGGGTGAGACAGCAGATGCAGAAAATAGAGCAGTTAGAGAAGCCAATGCAGAAGTCAGATATTTGAACGGCATCTACCATTCACTGTGATGTTGAACTTGTCTTTCAGCTTGTTTTCTTACTGCTGTTTCCCTCTTCACTTGGTTAAGTCCCCACTAAAGAATGCCGAAGCAGTAAGATTCACAGATCATCTTTAATCTTGTTGCACAAAAACCCACTATATATCTTCCTGTGTGTGAGGTGTCAGAACCAAGAGCAAGTAACATAACATATACTTTAGTGAAAACGAGACTCTAGTTCAATGAGTTGGCCCCAAGACTGATGAGAGGACTAAAACAGTGGGAAGGAGTTAGGAAGTCTTTGACATACCAGTGAGGTTTGAGCTGCACCTCTAAAAGAGAGAAAGATGGTGACCACATGTATGACATCACAGGCAAGAGGGAAGCCATTGGAGATGCAGAGGTAGAAGAAGGCCAGATGTTGTGGGGATGAAAGCAGCTAGACAAGGATATACTTTTGTGAGGGGTGATGATATCGAAGGAGTGGGTGGCTGCAAAGCTAGTTGGGTCTGACTGGAACGTGTTGAGTACCAACAGAGAAACTCAGGCAGACAACATCTCATTGATGGGGGAAACGGGAGCACAAAGGCTATAAACAAGGGTCTGTGACCTTATATGGATTTGTGGGGGTTTTGTTCAAGTTTAAAGTCAGGATCATTTCATTTAGTTGTTGTTAAAAAGGGGGTCTTATTGTTTCCTGGATGGGCCTTAAACTTTTTTTTTAAAAAAGCATTTTATTAACTCTTTGTGAACTCCATAAAATGTATCTTAATCATGCCTACCCCATACTCCTATTTCCTCTTTCTAGATCTACCTCCTTCCAACTCCATGTTCTCTTTTTATTTGTTCGCTTGTTTGTTTTATTTTCACAATCCATTGAGCAATTGTTACTGCCCATATACTCATCATGGGTGTGGGGCCATGGGACCATGGAGACTACAACCTTAAAGAGAACCGTCTCTTTCCAAGGAGCCATCAACTGCCTGTAGCTCATCAGGTAGGGGTGGAAGATCATGCTAGAACACTGATTGTCTTGATCTTGTGGATCCTGTGCAGGTCCTATGCTAGTAGCCACAGCTGCTAGGTTCTTACTCATTTGCCACTGAGTACGCCACAGGCATGTGTCCTCTGCACTTTGGTCACAAGGAATTTCTGTGTTAACTACCTTCCACAAGGAAACTTCTCTGGTAAGGACTGTGTGCTATAATATCTATGTGTTGAGAAAGAGATGAATTTAGAAAGAATTTCGATACTATTTCCATTTAGAAAAATTGTAATAGTAAGTTCACTTGAGTCCTGTAAGGTCCTTAGGCCTTGAACTTTCAATCCTTCTGCCCTAGCGTCTGGAGTAGAAAAAAAAAGTAGAAGATAAGGATCTTAAGAAGGGATTAGCCTTGATTTGTTTCAGTGGGCCCTAATCTAATGATAAGTGATCTTAAAAAACAAACAGACAAACAAACAAAAACCCCAGACATATAAAGAGGAGGAACATGGAGAGGCCATATAAAGATAAAAAGCAAGGACTGCTGTGCCATAGCTACAAGGCAACAAAGCCAGGGTTTGCCAGAAAGCTAGAGGATATAAGGAGATATTTTCTCTACAAGCCTTAGAAGGGAACATGGCGTGCTCAACCTTGACTGCAACACAGTGATAATGATTTTCTCCAAGGCCAGTGGAGCTTTCTAATCTACCTTCCCCAGCCAGCCATGCACTCTCTCAAGTCAGCAGTCATGTCATTTTTATTCGACATTATAGCCCCAGTTTCTATCACAAATCCTAGAAGATTTGGGGTCTTGCTTCATTGAAAGGAAGAACGGGGGCATTGCCGGAGGTTGTGCCTGAATCCTCATGCGCACTGAGTGATGTCTATGGATGGACACACTCTAGGAATTAGTACATTTTTTAAAATTCAAGGTTCATATGATTGGTGCTGAACTCAAATCATCTATTTGTGCTCATTACACATGACAAGTAAAAGTAATGCTACCAGCAATTACTTAGAATCTGCAAAATGGTTTGTATTGTCAATGAATAAGTGAGGCCCAGTCCTTTAATTTGTACCTTTTGTCACATCCTGCTTCTAACTCAAAATGGAAAAGCTGCAAGAAAAGGCTTTCATGTCCTATAAAGCTTCTAATCCATCAGGACCCCTTCAATCCTGAGCAGGCCCTTTTAGCAAGGTGAAGTGGTTTACGCACTGCCAGTGACAAACAGCCATCTCACAGACACCTGCCTACATGAGTTTAAGAAGAGTCTGGCCTTCCAGAAACACCCAAGATGGCTCTTCCCATCTTTATGCCCTGGTGACAAGGCAAGTTCCTAATTTCCTAAGTAGAAGATATAGTCTAGGGAAACACACCCCTTCCCAGGAGGTCTTCTCCCAGCCTCTCCAGGGATTCAGAGGTATCTTTGTCTTGAGTTAGTACTTTGTAAATGGCTCACTCCTTGACTGCAGATGCCAATTCCAGAAAAAGGATTAAAGATAGGCTTTGGAGAACTGCTGGTGCACGTGAGAGTCCCAGCCCAAAGGAGCAACATCTGGGCTGAAGAGGAAAGGCTTGAACCACTTACCTTCCATAACCTGCCACAGCTTCCCTTTTTAAAAAAACTCACCTAAACAGCTTCTTTGTTTCTTGAGATTTCATCCTGAGGGAACAGGCAGGGCATGAGAACAGACAGAGCTGGGCTTAAAAGGGAGGGGGATACTTGTAAGATTACCCAACTGAGATGTTTCGCCAAGCCTAAACAGATATACTTAGATCAAGAGAAGGTTAAATTGACTCCGCTGGTGCACCCTGGCCTGGAGGGCACTTAGGTTTGGAGGATTTTCTTTGGGCTACAAAAAGATCTAGAGTTGGGCCTTCTGGCTTCTTCATGGAGCTGAAGAGAGGCTATGGACAAGTCTTCTCCCTAGGCAATCAAAACCGCAGTGCTATAAAGAAAGGCAGCAACACAACACTAGTCAGGAGATGATGAGACGGAGGCTGTGAGAAGCACTGCTAATGAGAGAGTGAGCTATTTGAGACCAGCCTGGTCTACAGAGTGAGTTCCAGGACAGCCAGAGCTACACAGAGAAACCCTGTCTCAAGAGAGAGAGAGAGAGAGAGAGAGAGAGAGAGAGAGAGAGAGAGAGGCTGGGGCTTAGTAGGCACTGTGATCCCCCTTGGTCAGGGAACATTTTTTTTTTTTATTTATTTATTTATTTATTTATTTATTTATTTATTTATTTATTTTTTAAGAAACCTCTTCCCATAAAGGTGGTGAGAAGTGAAAGGCAAACAAAGGAGGAAGGTTGGCCTCTGGTGGCAGTGTACTACCTGAAGCTCTTTCTAGGAATAGTGTCATTTCAGAGTGGGGGTTGGGGGGACGTCACATGCCTTTAACATCCTCCTAGTTGTTGGAATTTCATTTACTTTCTTATTCTGAACATATATTTGTTTATGTATCTGATAAAACAGATAAATAGGTTCTAAATAAATTATCTGTGTTTATTTTCAGTTTATTTTATGAGCATGAAAGGTTTAAACAGAAAGAATCCACATTACATGGATTAATTAGATGTTTTTAAGCTAAGGGGGGGAACAAAAAAGCAAAACCAAGAAAATAAGTTGTAGAGCATAATATAAAACTCAGCAGGCTTTGGTTTTCTGCGATGACGCTATTAAAAAAATAATTAAGACACAAGCCACAATCTTACTCTATGTATAAATCAGACCTATCAAAGGCATATGTTTGTTTTTACATTATGATGTACATAAATTCATCCCAAACTATGAGCTTGGGCTGTGAACTGAGCTAACCCTGAAGACTAATCTGATGGCAAACAGAGCAGACTATGGCTGCTGCTGATGCCTTCTATCTCAGCTATTTTAAAGGAATAGATAGCAGGATTGAGGCTGTAATGCAGGGTAAGGGGGGCCATTAGGGTCCTTAGACACTAGAGAAAACCCCCTTTTACAGGGACCAAAAGGCATATTGCTTCGTTCCATTTGCAATGCAAAACCATCTCTTAGGAGAGTTGCCAGAGCTGGGTTGTTTTGATCCAGTTAAACTCTGAGATGCCTGCAAGCTAGTCCTGCTCCCGAACTCAGTTGTGTCTACATGTGTCCTTAAACTTTAGTATTCTAGCAGAAAAGCACAGAGACAGGAATCCATGCTCCTAAAATCACAAGCAGGCTAGAAGAGATTGCTAGCTTATTGATAAGTATTCCCAAACATCTCCATCGCAGACTAAATACAAAGGCATGTAAGGTACAAACAATGAGAATGTCTTAATGTTAGAAATTTTCTCCTTCTGCAAATGATGCTGTTTTGCTCCTGTGGGCTTTTTTGAGATGACAGTGGTAGGATCAGTATAGCTACTGGCTGGAATAGGTCTTTCCTCAAAGGTGTTATTGAATTTGGAGTCACAGTCTGTGTCCCAAGCCATATTCTGACTCTCATCTCTAATAAGTCAATTAAAAGAATCAACAGTGGGAGCAGAAAAAGAGATTTGCTCAATGTGGCCACATTAGGAAGAAAGGACAAAGAAATCCAGGGAACCAAGTTCATCTTCAGGGTCCTGAAGTGAGATTAGTTTAAACAGAGGGACATGCAGAGCTAAGCAGCCCTGGTTAAGGCGTAGTCTCACCTGCCATTGGCTCATCCTTGTCTTGGCTTCAGTCTCTTTCTGTAAGGTGTTCTGGCAAGTTGTTACAACAGTGTGAACTCTCTTTCAGGGAACCAAGTCCTTGTGGTTGGGGCCCTTTTCCCACCATGGATTCTTGAGAAGTCACTCCCAATATATTGGGGTTCATGGTTTCAATAGTCTGTCAGATTGGGACATGAGTGTCCCTTTAGAACCTTCTCCTTTCTGATAGGTTCCTCTGGTTCACTCTAGATCCTTGGTTCTTAACTCCTAGAGGGCAGGTGAAGGGAAGAAGAAGGAAAGAGGGAGCATGAGAAAACATGCAAGTGCCATGACAGCCTCCCAGGGCTCTATCCTCCCTGTGCAGGGGAAGGAGCCTTGGGGCTGGCTTTCACTACAGCCTGGCCGCTTCCTGTTTAGAGTCTAGCACTTAACACAGCTGCTCTAAATGGAGAAAAATTGCCCATTTTCCCAGGTGTGAAATCCTCTTATGATTTGCTGGCCACCTTTCTTATGACATCTCCTACCCTTTGCTTATATGGATTCTCACAAGAACAACCCAAATTTGCCATCTGAGCACACCAAGTGAGACCTTGCAAACTGAGAGAGCATGTACATGATGACGCCAAACTTTCCTGGCAGCTAAGCTCAGAGCATCTCAGCCTGAAGGGTGGGGGAGGCTCCTGCCCATGGCAGTCCTGGCGAGATCTGTAACTACTGATTAGTTCTTACTTTCCTGGCTGGAAATACACCAACTCTTTTTATCCAAAGATTCACGACTCTCCCTGGAGGGTTAAAACATAAATAGCAGTTTTTAACCACACTAATAAATAGATGAAGCTAAGCAAACAATTTATCAGCTGTCCTCACAGCCCCTCAGTGTGCCTGTCTGCCTTCCCGCCTCACTAATGTGCCCACCACTTTCCCTGGGCACGCTCTCATTCTGCAAAGGCTGAGAGAGAGGCTGGCCAAGTGGGTCTAAAAATAAAATGAACAAGAGGCAGAGAACAAGCTGCTACCACCCAAGCAGAGGATGTTGTCTGCCCAGAGACAAAGTCATAGTGCCAGGAGCTTGGATAGAGCTGTCTATGAGGGGTTTTGGTCTCCCTTAGACTCCAAGGCTTTCCTAGATTGGTATTCCCCTGGTGTGTGGAGCATGAGTTTCCTTTATCATTTACGTTCTGAGGTAGCATATTTCTGAAGCTGAAGTGTAGTGGTGGGTCTGGGTTCCAAGTTGGGGCCTGTCCCCGTCAGTCTCTGAATGCCTGTGTTTCCTTCCCCATGCAGTCAGAGATGACTTGAGCTGTCTCAGAGTGTCCTACAATGCTTTGGGCCTCAGGTTAGTCCATTCCCAAGAACATAGGAGGGGCAGGTAATACCTCTCAGGTAAGTCAAGCTGCAAGCCCAAGATGCTGAAAGGTAGGATGGCCCTGACCACAGAAGCCAGGGATCTGCCCAATGACACATTCAAAGAAGGGCAAACCAGGAGCCCTGCATTCTGGGCCAGGCCTTCCATCAGGGCCTTCCAAGATGCCAGTGGGCCAGGGAGGACCCAGCAGTTTACCCAAGCCCCTCAGAAGTAGCAAGCTCAGTGCTAAGCCAGGTGGGAGATTCCCTCTGCATGACTCTGTAGGCTTGCCATGGGTCACTCAAAATCCTTCTTCAAGGTTCTCCTGGTGAAGATGGTGTCTCTTTAGTGCATGGTTTCCAAGGGTACAGGATGCAGCTCAGAAGCAACTGCCCTGGTCTCAGCTGGCTTAGATGGAAGCTGCCAGAGCTTTCTCACTGGGTGCCTAAAGGAACCATGGCAGGCCCTTCATTCCCTGCAGGTTAGCAGAAGACACAGAACCGGGCTTTGCTCTGAGTCATCCTAAGGAGGGCACTTATTCTAGATAGAAATAGGCCTGTGACTCACTCAGCAACCTGTAACATTGGGCCACTGTATAAGAGATGAATCACTGGGCACAGGCAGGCCTCTGGCCTGGCTTGGATGAACACAGGGATGTTAGTGGAATGCAGCATGGCTCTAGTGACAGAACCTTGCTGTGCCATAGCATTAAAACGCTTGTATCCTTGGCATAGCAGGACCCACTGCAGAGATATAGCATGCACTCCAGCCATTTTTCCCATTGTCCTAGGTTGCCTATGGAGGTCCAAGCAGAAGCCACAGCTTAGGTCAAGGGACAGATGACATTTAGGTAAGACCAGAGGGCATGCTTTGGAGAAGGGTATGCTTAAGTGACCAAGACAGTGCTGGATGAAAGAGATTGTTCTGGTAGAGGCTCCTGGGGCAGCTAAGGGACCCCAAAACAGTTCAGAAGCTCCCATCACAGGTCTCTTGGGATTCTATGAAAGCAAAACCTTCTGTATGGTCTTTATAGCCATGGTACTGGGGGTGGGGGTGGGGTAGAGTTTGGAGCTGGGACTATCATTCTGTGAGACTCTCATGTGTGCTTCTTCCTCACTGCCAAACTGGTATCCAGCAGCCTTCTGGACATGGTCTTTTTGGATATATCTAAAGACTCTCTGAGTAACTAATTAAATCAGAACTTCTCTGCCTCTCACCTCTCTGGCTCTCAAGGAGACCACTAAGGTGACACTGGAAAGGTGCTCCCTAGTGTCCATCACTTCTTCCCTCAGATGTGTCTGTTTTCCCAAGTCTTTCTATTGCCTGATCCTCTGGGATGGTCAACCCATGGGCACATCCTCTACTAGGCTCCACAACTAGACCCTGGAATGTTTTACCATAGATTTCCTCTATGCTGCTTATGTCATCAAAGGCCCCACCAGCATCAGCTGATAAGACTCAGCCTCTTCTGGAATCTCAGCTTTTTCTCTCTTCCTCCCAATGTATATACTTCCTCAGCCATACCAATGGCTTGGCTTTGTGGAGTCTCTCTCGGACAGGGCTCTACTGCACTTAAACTTTTCAAGGCAACACTGGTATAGCATCACTCCACAGGGGAAAACTGATTACTAGTTTGTACAAAGCTCAGGTTTATTTTGTTTTTCATGACTAGTCCTATTTCTAGTAGCCAGTTTAACCGTTCATAGCCCCTTTCCTTTAACTACATTTTCGTTTGTGCATTGTGTATGTTGAATGAATGACACCCGCATGTCACTGGCTCTCCATGGGCCCTACTTAGGCAGACTAAAAAAGGGAGAGCTTTTGGAATGGGGACACTCTTCTGTGCAAACGGGCAGGCATTTATTAAAAGAGTGTCTATGCAAACGACTACATTCTCTTTCCTTTTAGGTTTTTTGGGAAACAAAAGTCTGGAAGGAATCTAGCTTTTGATTTCCTGTCGGCCTATATGACCCACCCTCTTCACAACGCAAAAAGCAAAGATCAGGAACCAAAGCGACCCTTGCCTGTGGAAAGGCTGTTGTTCCGCATTCCTCAGAGAGCTGCTGACATCTAGAAGCAAACAGTCTGCTGAGGGACAATTAGGTTGATGGAAGCTCTCTGGATCCCCATTCCATTGCTTTTTAACTGCCTCAGTGCCAGCTGAACTAAAGCCCCAGGAGGTGAAATTGAACCCAAGGATTTCCCCAGCTATCTGGAATGAAGCTTTCACTTCTATAATTAGAGTCCTAGAATGTCAGGGCTGTTGAGGCCCTTAGGATCAGCTGGCCTGTCTCCATCACATCATTGACAAGCATGAGTTGAGGCTCAGCTGGGAGCCTCCCTCCTGCCTCCTTCTGCCTCCCTCCCTGCCAGGGCCTTCCTCTACTCTGTGTTTTCTGGCAGGCAGAGTGAGTATTCTATGGTACTTGGTGAATGGATTCAGAGCTGTTGTGCACTCTATGTTTGGAGTGGCAGTCAGGCTTTTTAGCAAGCAGGCAGTAAACTTTCCCTAGAGATCCTAATGTCTTCAGGAACACACACATGGAGTCCTTCATACTTTATTTTGGATAGTTCTGTTCCCTGAACATTCCGAGCAGTTTCTCATTCTCTGGCCATTGTCCCAACTGTTTTTCAGAACAAGATGCCATCCGAATCCAGTCCTCACTAGACCCTTCTCATTTGGCATGGTCTGTCTTCTGGGCTCTTTCCTCTGCAAGGCATTTCAAAAGATAGCATCATCAAGCATCTCCAGCTCCCCACCTTGAGATTCACTCATTTACTCAAATGCTATTTCAGGAACTGCTCTAGGCTTCACTGGGGGACAGCAGAAATTGAGATGATCTCTGCTATCATAGAGAAGCCATTCTAAAGTGGGGAGAGAGAGTGAATAAGGGGGCAAATATTTCAAGCTTTTAAATTGTTATTGTTAAATTGTTATATAAAATTGTTATCTTATGTTTGTGGGTGTTTGCCTGCATATATATATATATATATCTGTGCACCACATGTGTACCTCATGTTTGTGAAGACCAGAAGAGAGTATTGTGTCCCTTCGAAGTGGGGTACAGACTGTTGTGAGTCACATGAGTTCTGGGAATCAAACCTGAGGCCTGTAGAAAAGCAGTCAATGCTCTTAACTGCTGAGCCATCTCTCTAGTTCTGATCATGCAAGCCTTTAGAGTTTGCTTCCCCTGTAGTATCTGGATTTTCTAAGCTTCAAACAGTCATTGCTTCACATAGGTTTGCGATATGGTTACTTGGTTTGTGCCCCTGGCCTTCTGTAGGGACTGAGCTCCTTGAGAACCCAATACAAGGGCCTATCTCCAGCACCAACAGCACTAAGAATCTACTTAAGAACTGTTTGTGGTCAGATGTAGTAGACCACAGGTATAGTTCCTACCTGTGGAAGGCTGAGGCAGTAGGTCTAACAGTTCCAAGTCGTCCTAGGGCATATCGTGAAGAAAGCAAAACAAAAAGATGGACAAATAGAAAGCCATTATCTGGAGTGGACATTCTAGTCCTCACCTACCATTCAGGAGGCCCTGAGCTTGAATCTTGGCACTGAAAGTAAGTAGACAAATGAATACATGGCAAGTGGGTAGGGGGGGGTGTGTTCGTGCATACACATAAGCATATAAACGAGATATTTGTGACTGAATACATGAGACAGGAAGGATCTCTGAATGTGCGTGGATAGATGACAAGAGAATAAGAAAGAAATGGGGTGAGTAGAAGACTCAATGAATGGGGGGGGGGACAGAAGGGGAGTGCATGAGGACTCAGAGCCTGCAGTGAGTTTTCAGTTTTCTGAAACAAAGTTTCTACCTTCAAAGATTGGGTGGCTCAAACACAGAATTTCTGGAGACGAAGAAAAAAGCTCTCATCAGTTTTCACACCACAGAACAAATGACAGGTGGCTTGAGACATCAGATTCACAGGCTGCCACATTTTCACCCTCATGTGACTATGGACTCTGGTCCTGTTTCCAGGGAATGATGTTTTTCCAGAGGACTCATTTTGCTGACTCAGCCCGTGTGGTTCAGGGCATGCTCCCATCCTCTCATATCACCTCTGTTTGCAAACACCGGTAGTACTGAGAATAAATGATACTATTCCCTCATTAAAAAAGCAATGCGCACGTCTGTGTCCTGGAATTAGCTACTCCCATCACCAACCCCTATAATTATGTGCCAAAGCTTTCTAGGGCCTTTTTTACCAAGTGAATCTTAAGTTGAAGTTTGGTTTTATTTGCTATTTAAACTATTAAGGAAATGATTTTATGATCTAAAACATGAAGAGTGTCTTTCAAGCAATCTAATTGGTGATATCATGGAACTGTGTGTGTTAGTCTTTTCTCAACATAATCTGCTACCAGGACTCTTTTTGTCTCAGGGAACCTGATTCATCTGTCTGCTCTTTACACACACTCAGTCTCTGTAAATATGCTTTTGTCTCTTCAGGGAGACCAGTTCTGAATGCTTTGGTGCCCAGCAGCTGTGTCAGGAAAGTAAGATGAGGGCTTCAGTGTGCAGAGTCATGGATATTCAGAGTGCATTTTAGATATGTTTGAGGTCACAGTGTTCCATGAATTAGGCCTAGCTGTTGGGTTTTCCTGCTAGTTGACCTTCTCTGTGGGTTTTGGTAGTTTTCATTGTTGCTACTCTTATACTGTGTCTGATATTGCCATTGAAAACACAGTTACTTAGTGATCAAATAATATACTTCTGGATAGCCTTATGATCAAACTGTTCAGTATGCAAAGCAGATCCAGTTTGTCATGCCTAAGGGGGCTGAATGTGCCCCCAAATCCTGCTTCAACTCTCAAACATCCAGCTGAATAACATTGCTCAGCAGCCTGACAGAGGACATCTCTAAAGGGTTAAGGCCATGACTCCCCCTGACTCTCTCCAGCATTGTCTGAGCTTTCAGGACTGAGTGGTGGAAAACACTCCCCTAACTACTTTATTTGTGTCTTCCATCAAACCAGAATCATTTCTCAGCTTCCAAGCTGGAAAGCTTGGCACTATTTCTCAGGCTCCAACTTCCTCCCTCTTACACTGACTCATAGCAAAATGCCATAATTTCATCTTTCTGTTCTAAACATCTCTTGGATGCATCTCCTCATTTCTGTTTGTACCGCAACCTTCTTTATCCAGGCTCTTGGGATATCAGCCATGAAAGGCTAGATTAACTTGCACATTTTTCTCTAGGCTCCACATTGAGATGTAGTTCTCAGATTTATCATCCTAAAGGGATTCTTCATAATCTCATTTTTCGTTTTGTCTCTGACATGCCAGGGTACTCCTTGGCTTATTGGGTCAAGTCCAAGCATTTCCAGTTGACTGTCAAGAAGACCCTTGGTAATCTGGCTATCCCTATCTTTTAGCCTTTTAGTCCTTGTTGAGGAGTCTATTGTCAATAGCTGTTTGGTGACATTTCCCTGCTATAGTTTTGGCATTAGGAAAAAGAAATAGAGTGAGGGCATAGAAGAGTGAACCTATAGACAAACTCATGAATATATAAGCTGTGATTGATGACAGAGAAACACTGCACATGAGTAGAGAATGATTGTCTTCTCACCATGTTGTAGAATGATAACCTGGGTATCTTTAAGGATGAGAAAAATGAAGTACGACTTAGACAGTAGAGAGAAAACTATAAGGCTTTTAGAAGGTCATATAGGCAAATGTCTTCCTGACCTAAGGGTAGGGACTGATCTCATAAACTCAATATGTATGCATGGAGCACAGAGAAAAGAAAAAGCAGCGGTACTGTTACAACAGCAAAGCCCTCTTGGTTCAAAGGGCAGCACAGACAGAAAAAACGAGCACAAAGCAGAAAAAGGGATTTGCAGCACCCAATGCTCGTAAAGGTTTTTATCCAGAAAGATTTTAAAAGTTGTAAAAATTATTAATAAATAGGTGGACAATGCAATCAAAAAGCTGGCAAAAGTCAGAGTGGATAAATATTAAGCCAGGAAATGCAAAAGATTAATAACTGTGTGATACAGTGCTAGATTTCATACTAAGCAGAGAAATTAAAATGAAAGCTACAGTGAGGGCCACTACTCATCACAATGGCCTAAACTACCTGGAGTGATGCCAGCAAGGGCTGGAAGGGCTGAAGAGCCCTGGAAGTCTCCAGTACTGCTTCCTGGTAGAGGATACAACAACAGTTGGGAAACACATGTATAGCTAGTAGAGCTGAGTACAGTCACATTGAATGACCTAGCACTTCCATTTCCCTGTACACCAATGAAATGAGTACAGATGTGTATCAGGAGAAATTGAAGATACACAGAGAATCCAAACTCTGGAGATATGTAGCTGTCCACTGTGAAGGCTGAACAAGTAAACTGCAATATATTCCTATGCAAAGCATGCATGCTGGTAGTAAAGATTCATCTACAAAACACTCTTGAAACTAGGCTAGGGAACATTGTGCATGAGGTGACAGAAAGACTGTAGGAGCCAGAGGATCCTGGAGTTTGCTGTGAGACTGTGTCCCCTAGTAACATCAGAAGCTACCCCTGTAAAGTCTCATCGACATGACCTCCAAAACATTAGCTGAACAAGGAGGACACCAATGGACATGCCAAGATGGACAGGGAAAAGCTCAGGAGGCTTCAACCCTACCCAAAAATCTATAGGCAACTAAGTAAAGCTGGGAGAGGGAGAGTGGTCTTCCATAGGGAAGAACATACCAATTTCTTGTCCAGTGCCAAACAGTCATTCCTGAAAACATGATACAGTCCATATTATGTGGCCTGAATGGCTTATATTCAGGAATATACATTTATATACATGGACAAGTGTACATGCAATGACAACTAGGAGAAAAGAGGTTGTGAACTTGAAGGAGATCAGAGACAGGTGTGTGGGAGATTTTGAAGGGAGGAAAGGGAAGGAAGACCTGAGATTAAATACCTTTGGCAGGGAGGAATATCTGGGAATACAAGCTGATTGGCTAAGCCCTCCAGACCTCTAGGTACCTCATTAGCATGGAGAACTCTGTTCTGGGCCTATGTGACCATAGGACACGTTTCTTTTATGTGAGGAGCATGGCATGTGTTCCAGGTCAGACATCTGGCAGGCAGAGGAGAGTCACTTAAGTCTCAGGTGTGTGCCCACAGAGTCTCTGGTCTCAACCTGCTCTACCTTACCAAACTTCCAGGCATGGTTTTACTGCCCAACACTACTGGACTTTTAGCTCTGTGAGGTGTGAGTCCAAGTGGAGCTTAGACGAGCAATTGTGCCCTCCAGGAAAGGGAAACTGGTTTCAAGCAAAGGTCATGACCTAGCCTAGCTTCTTTTGTAGACTATATATATGCTCTTGGCTCGTGGGATGACTAACTGCTTGTAGACACTGGCTTATCAAAACAGAAAGGCCTCAGGAGAGCATCTAGAAAGGAGGAAACTTCTAGTGAGCATCTACTAACGGAACCTCTAATCAAGACTTTGAACCCAAGGGGATAGCTTAGTGGTTGGTTGCACTGCCACAGTGAGAAAAGAGGCAAGCTTATGGCTTCACAAACACTGCTGTTGTGGCAGAACTGAGTGAACTGCCAGGATCCCAGAGCTCTGTCCTGAACTGCCACACCCTCACCCCAAACCTTAAGAAGTACCCCTGAGGACTCTGAAGAAATTCTAGCTTGCCCCTATTTTGGCCACAGGACAATTGCTGCCCACAGCTGTATGTAGTCAGTCACTACTTGGGGGCTAGTAAAGTCAGAGGCCAACACACTGCCATCCCATGTCGGCTGCTGACTTTGATTGGCGCTCTGTTTTCTTGCCAAGCATCTACATTTCTTTTAGGATGCTATCTTCCAGCTGATTTCACTACTTAAAATGATTGTCTACTTTTTGATATCTTATTTGTTTTGACAAGAAGCAGGCAATGTCAGCACAAAGTTAGTAATTCTGAATAGAGTTTCTATACTAGTTCAGAGAGACTGGGGGGGCCAAGTAAGAATCCCCATTTTGACCCTTTGACTGCAAGCTATTGTGAACCTCTAGCCTCCATCAGTTCTCTGGAGTCCCATGAAAATTAGAGGGGCCTGGCCCCTAATGATTGGAGCTATCTAAAGACTTCACAGGAGAACACATTAATGATAATGGCCCATAGTATGCCAGTGTTCGGCAAGTCTCAAAGGGACTTCTTAGGGTTACTCTTTACCCTCAGAAAGCATCTCATTCACATCTCTTCCACTTATTACCATGGGAACTCTGATAACGTGACCTTGACCTGGTTATAGGAATCTCCTTAATAGAAATGACCCCTCAACCAGTTATATAGACAGGACCCTAAAATCCCTATTCTGTATAAGTTCTGCATAGTGCTCTCTGGGCTGATGTTCTTGCAGGAAAGGCAGTTATTAGCCATCACGGGTTTTGTTGTAATCACTATATGTATCTTGAGATCTCCCCTTTGCTGAACATACTCTATATAGCAACAGCCAGAGGAAAAGGGGTAAACCTACAAAGGGAGAAAGCATCTTGGGGCCTGTGGGGCCTTTCTGACAACTACCTTCTCAGCAGCCAAGTTCCTCACCCCACTGATCTGTCTGTCCAATTAGAACTAGCAGACTGCACCTCCTTGCCAAGATCCCACATGAATACTTAGCATCATCAACAACAGAATGGGGAGTTGACTTCAGCTCCTTGCCTTTTTGCTACAGAGATGGCCTGCATAGCAACAGATGTTCTGTTTAGGACAGACTCTTCTGTATGAGACCTGATGACCAGTAAGAGAAGGGTCAGAAAGACAGTCAAAGGGCCCTATAAAATGGGCTACAGAGAACACCGGAGATAGGCTGCAGTGATTAGTACTTGTGTCAATAAAACATTTGTTTGCTCTGAAACGTAATGCTGATAATCACTCCCCAAACCGTCTGCCATCTGTTGGTGATCTCTTGTGAGGTCCTGGTAGCAGGGCCCCACACCAAGCCATCTTGTCATGATGGCTCTTATTTTCTCTATCAGAATATATGGAATGTTCAATTGGGCCAAATTATTAATAGTACTCGGCATAGTTTGCATAAATTTTAGCAGATTTTTATCTTCCTAGGTGGAAGTTTTCAGAAGGTTACAAGAACAGCCAGCCCCATGGTTGGGACATGAAGACCTGGCTGGACCTCCTATGCTCTCTTATCTGGTACTGCATGAACAGTACCGGGAGCAGTTGACCTCCCTGAGAGCTTGGGCTGAATCTGGAGCCCAACAGAAGGTAGAAAGCTGGGACAAAGAGAAAGTCAACTGATTCGAGCTGAGGTAAGAAGGGATAAGTGCAAAGGTTCGATCTTCACCACTAAGGGAAGTGCTTAGGGTTCAGTTTACAGACTTGCAAACACTCCACAGAGCTCTAGCAGACATACAAGGACAGAGCATGGTGACATTCCATGTGCTTGAGTTCACGTGGTGGGAGGAAGGGCTGAGGAGTTAGATAGCTAAGACTGTGAATTCTTGGGAGCAATCACTTCTCCAGAGTAGTATAGGGTACAGCTCTGCTGAGAGCCTCATGGCCTGTGGGCCCAATACTTCTTGCTTCACAGAGCTCAGAGAACAAAATGTACCCAAGAGATACAGGCAAAGATGCTCTCCTCTATCATCCTCCTAGAACCTTATTCTACTGTCATGAGGAAGCTTTGGCAGTCTGGACAGTACTAGGGCCAGATAATTGGAACATTCTTTGGCCATCCCACTGAGGGTACCATCAGCAAAATAATGTCATGAGTTTCTTGTGAGAAGGGAAATGAATCATGGAAACAAAGAAACATGATAGACCCCAGATAGTAAGAAGCCAGCAGAAACTTTCATGAACACATTCATGAGTGCCTTTGGGGGCTCCAGAAATACTTGAGGGATAAGGCAGGGTGAAGGGTAGGGACACAAACTGAGCCTCTGACAGTCTTAGTTCTTGGGTCCCTATATGCATAGACTGATGACCAGCTGGGCCTATGGATTACAGGTCATTTAAAATCTGTGAAGAAGCAGTGTTATAATACTGGGGCACAAATACCCCATTCGGCAAGTCTCAAGATGTTGGCGGTTACATGTTCTCTAGTATCCTGTCTTTCCTAGGCATTCTTTTCATTCTAAGGGCTAGATATGGTGATGATGACTTCCTTCTATGCATATCGAACTATGATCTCTGGAGTTCCCTTTCCTGTATAGCACTATATTGCCAGGAACCATATAAAAATTGGGTGATATCTGAAGACAGAAGTGAAGCAGATATCAGTATTGGAGCAGATGATGTTCATTCAGTGCCCTAATCTCCTGGTTACTCTTGTTGATGGAGCAGCTGGTAGCTACACAGCTACACAACTCCTTCCTTTCTTCCCCTACAGTCTCCTCAAATGTGTATATGAAGCTCCTGCCAAAGAGTGGAGAATTCTGAGGGCTCCACAAGCTGTTGAGGTTGGAGGGGGACAAAGACAGGTTCCAATCTATCCTGTTCTTCTTCATGTTCTATTTTTCCTGCTCAACATCTGACATGAAGCCCCACCAAGTTCACACAGGACAATAGATACCATCCCTATGATAAACCTCTTACTATATAGCAACTGGACTATCACACCCCAGGGATAAACACTGACTAATTCAGACACTCCATCCAGCATGGTGGTTCAAAACCTATAATACCAGCCCTTGGGAGGCTGAGGCAGCAGGATTGCCCCAAGTTTGAGGCCAGCCTGGAATACATAGTGAGTTCCATGGCAGCCTGTACTATATACTAAGATACTGTCTCAAAACAAAACTAAAAGAAACAACCACACATATCAACTCTGTAGTTAAAAATATGCTTTTCCATTGGCTCATTGGAAATTTTTTGGAATTGTTCAAAACCCTTGAGCTAGAGTAAAGTATAGTGCGGAGTTGGTGCATTTGGCTTTAATATTAAAATATATTGAATGGTGTGGACAAAACCCCATAGTCTGCTATGATTTAGATGAACAGTTGTGTGGGAAAAACAATGTACTACTCTTTGCTATTTAGGATTATTATAATTAGCATTGACCTTTACTCAGCACTACCCATAAGCCACATGTAAGCCTTACTCCTTCCCTATGTACATGCAAGTCATCATAGGTAACAGGGGTTTGAGCCTCTGGGCTGAGAAAGCTCAGAGAGTCCATGTAGTAGTGAGAAGCAAGACAGAAGAGGCCGGGAGTCAACCGGATGAGGAAGAGAGAAAGGGCCTAGAACGAGACCCTCGGGGACTGTCTGAGTTCCCATGATTCACTGCTCTGCAAGCATATTCTAATAAGCTAAGAACAGCACCAATGAACTCCATACAAAAGCTAGCCGCAATCTTCATTGTCACTTCCTAGGAAACGGGACTGAACTTGCCCCTGCTTTTCTTTTCTGGTCTCCCAGCCCAGGACAGTATCTAGAAAAGCAAATATTATGTTTGCTGTTATATCATTGAACAAAGTGCATGTGGGTGATTTTTCTGGAAATTTGAGGAATTCGAGTTCTTTCTACTCTTTCAAATGGAACAAGGCATGACAGAGCTCTGAAAGAAACAACTGTGTCCTGGCACCAGGGTAGAGAAAGACTCCATCAGATGAACTGTGTGAAGAAGGAGGGCAAAAATGCTACCAGCCAGATTTATGCACAAGGAAGTGCTGGCCTCAAGGATGAAGGGTTCTGTTCGTGGCCACAGAGGAAGGGACCTAGGCCAGGTCACAGGGCTGTAAAGAGCACTATAGCACACTGTCCTTGCTAGAAACAGAGATGACACTGATTATACCTATATGCTGGGGATTCCCATACTCTGTGTCACTGAAGCCCAACAGCAGGCAGGGACAAAGCCATGTTCTGGCATGCTGCATAGTCAGGAAAGCAGGTTCAGACTGCTGAGAGTGTGAGGCTACAAAGAGAAACACAGAATCTGCAAACACATTCATTACTCAGTTCAGTCTCTGTTTACCGCATCAGACCCTCATCTGGTCTTCCTCCTTCAGATACTACGGTATAGAAAATGCTATTTCAGACAGTTTCTTCTCTCCCCTGCTTTCTTCTTTCCTCACTCCTCCTTCCATCTTTCTTTCTTTGCTGTGGATGGAACCAGGGGCCTGGCAGATTCAAGACAAGTGCTCTCCCGCTGAGGCACATATCCTGCCAAACATTTCACATTTATAAATATATGATTCTGCGGCAACAATTATGTTAGAAATGATAGGAAATCATAACAATTATCATACTTCTAAATGCCATCTCATCTCAGAAAGGGCTACCCCATTAAGCAGCCACTTCTCTCTGCTCCTCCTCCAGCCCCTGGTAAGCACTAATCTACTATCTGTCTCTATGGATTTGCCTCTTGTAGACCTTTCATACAAATGGAATCAGACAGTACGTGACCTGTTGTGTCTGGCTTCCTTCACTTAGCATATCCTTCTAAGGTGCATCCATGGATCAGTACTTCATTCTTTGTTGTAAGAGGGTGATGTTCCACTACACAGATATAGCACATTTTATTTATTCATCCATCAGTCAATGGACATTTTTATTTCCAGCTGCTAGCCATTATGGTTAATGTTGCTATGGAGATTTCTCATGCAGTCACCTGTCATCATTTCTTTTAGGTCTGTACCCAGAAGTGGAATTGCTGGGTCATAAGGTAAATTCTATGCATTACATTTTGAGGAACAACCAAACTTTTTCCCACAGTGACTACGTTGTACAATGGATTTGAGCTCTCTGCATCCTTGCTATTATTTATTATTTTTCTGGAGGTTATTTGTTTTGTTTTGATTCTAGTGAGTGTGAAATGGTATCTCACTGAGATTTTTTAATTCATATTTCCCTATTGACTAGTGATATTGGCCATAGTTCATATTTCTTGGCCTTTCCCATGTTTCTGAAGCAAAACCAAAGCACTGCTGTTGACCCTCCAAGTTCCTGCCCCATTCCTGTCCCTCTGTGTGCCCACCTACCCTCTGCTTTACACTGTGGACATATGTCACCTGGCCCTTCCCCTACCCCCTTGGAATCTCTGCACATACATCTTGCTAATCTGATAATTCCTCTTCCCTGATTCTTGACACCTTGACTGGTTTCCAAGTCCCCCTCAGTATGTTACCAAGTTAACATAACATCACCATACCTAAGTGATGGGTTTCTTGCATCTCATTTTGCACTTTCCCTATAGCAGGAGCTGAATCTGGTGTATTCTTAGTGACTCCAGCTCTGAGCTGAATGTTGTACAAACAGAATGCTTGTGTTCACAGCAACAGATCAAAGACTCGACTTAAGATGCACAGGTCTCAGATAATGGATACTCTGTTGCCTTAGGAGCACAGGCTGCTCCCTACTGGCTCTGTTTCTGCTACAACCACCCACTGTTAGGGTAGAGGATAGCAGAGGTATTCCCAGTGTCTCCTGTTGATATCTTTAGAGCAGTCCATCCCCAGCTGTGGTCTGATATGACTCATGCCTTCAAGGGAGGATGACTGTTGTCAGAAAGTGACTCATGGGTATAGTTTCTCACCCTCTGCAATTTTGGCAAAGACTGCACTGATGACGTGAGAGAGAGAACCCCACAGTGGGAGGCAGGGGCCAGACTTCCGGTCCTAGTCTGTGATGACTCAGTGTGTGATTTGGGAGCTCTGGATGTTCAACCTGTGAAGTAAACCACCTATGGAAACAATGAAAAGGTGAGGTGCCTACCCAGTGTCCTCAACCCAAGGTTGTCATTTAGAATCTCTGGCACAGAGCTCAGAAAAGCTGTATTTGATGCTCAACCTAGCTTGGAGATTTTACAGAAGCTTCTTTAAGGGCACTGTTTGTTAGAGATGTGAATCAGAATCTGGAGAGCACCCACTGAGATATCCAGGTTCTCGTAGTGTGTATTAAAGAAGTACAGCAGGGACATGTACATCGTGGAGGAACTAGAGACAGATTATTAAGAAAGAGGAAGGAATTTATTTTCCTGTGAATGGAAGCGATCCAGAGAACTGGGAAAGGTCTAGGACTTACAAGCCCTAGGCTCCGAATGTTAAGACCATTTATGAGTCATGTGATATCCACCTTTCCTTGCATTTTGAGACTGTGAGCTTTTCTTGTGTATGCTCAGTTCCTTATGTACTTATGTACTGGTAGGATGGGGTTTGTTGTCTCTCAGCTAATTGGCCTCTTTTGTATGTTAACCATGATGCATTTCTCCATGGCCTACTGACCTGCCACATGTACATTCTCTCAGACTGTGGTTCTGCAATTATAGAGAGTCCTTCTATCATGGTTTTACAGGACACTTGATTGTTCCCAAGCAAGAATACATTGACTTGGGTATATTTGCCAACTGTCCTAGATCACGTATCCACCTTTAAGGGTAGACATATTCTGCTTTTTGCAGTGGTTTTAAAACTTCTAATCCACAATTACCCTGTGACAATATAAAGGTATAAGGACATAATAAAAGTACAGATTGAAGGTGTGGGCCAAGTGTGGTAGAGAATGTGGTACCGCCCACTCCAGGGGCACTGATAAAATCCAGCAGCAGCAGCAGAAGAAGAAGAAGGAGGAGGAGAAGGAGAAGGAGAAGGAGAAGGAGAAGGAGAAGGAGAAGGAGAAGTGGTGCTTGGATTGGAGCAGCACACTAGGAAGGGTTTTGAGGACTGTGGACATATGGCATTGGCGTGGGTGAGAGGTACAGGAAGGAAGCCTGTGGGAATGACATGTGGGACAGTAAGAGAGGCTCTAGAATATAAGAGGAAGGTAGTTCTGGTTTGTACAGAGTACCTGAGGTATTGAGATGATGGAGTATACAGATAGGCACGAGAAATGGGTTCAGATGTCTACAAAACCTGTCTGGTTCTTGTCAGCCCTGAAGTACAACTACAGGCCTGCGGAGGGGCTACTAGAAGCAAGCTGGTAGCTGCAGTACTATAAAAGGCTTATGAATGCAGTATTCCTGCCCCTTAACTCTGTCTCTCTTAGGGTTACCCCACCTTTGGCAAAAATATACACTCAAACAACTATCCAAACTGAGGGTGGTCTGAACAGCTTGAGGCTCAGGGTGGAGCTTCTAGCAGGGCTGTTCCTTATCTGTTAGCTGTGTATTTAGAGGAGGGAGGAGGTCCACTACTTGCTGCAGTTAGATTTTCTGTCTAAAGTGAGTTGCTGTCTCAGAGTAGTTAGGAATTCAGAGCTCTGGATTCCCAGTTCATCTCTACCACTGTACCAAGTGAGACAAGCTAATCATTCTTTCTAAAGCTTAGTCTATTCCTTCATGAACTGAGGACCCCATTAGCACCTGACTATAATTATTAATGATATACAAGCAAAGGACTGTATGGATAAAGGCCCTTTCCAACTTCCTGACTTTCTTCTCATTTGTTATGCAGAAGAGAAACCCTACCAGTCTATTTGACTTCATGCCACAGGTATGCTGCTAGGTCCTATGCATGTATTTTAGATCACAAAAGACCATGTAGATGAGCCAGTGTGGGGACAAAGGCTTTGGGGAAGGGATGGTGGGAATGTACATTCTCGGGAGCAGGTGCAAGGGGAATGAGTAGCTTCTATGGAAGCCACTTAGAGCTACTGCCAAGGGACACACAAAAGACCTAACACTTCCAAGGAAGTATCTTGGCTTGGAACAGATGATGGGAGGGGGGCTGAAGAAGAGGATTGCCTAAACCTGGATCCCTTGGCTCGTGAGGCTGAGACAGCATGACCTTGGCATGGCCTTGGCATGCTCTCATAAGCTGTGCAGCTGCTAGACACTGCTCCCTGCTCTGGATACAAGGTTAGCTGTGGGCTGTAATCCAAGGCTGTGGGCTCTAGGGACTGGCTAGAGAATAAAGAAGTAGCAAAGGAAAGTATCTCCAGGGAAGAAAGTACAGTGCAGTGAAACCCTAGGCTCAGACTCAATATAGATATTGCTCCCATATGACTTAATGCCTATGTAGCTGGCCTCTGAGTCGAGGTAAGGTCATCTATGGTTTTAGAGCTACAGAGCTGCCGGATTCTGGTGCAGGCTACCTCTCCTCCTCTTACAGGCAGGCCACTGCCCAGTTGCACTTTCTGTTTCTTTTGCAGTCTTTGATTAAGAACCACATGCAGGGGCTCCAACAGACAAGCCTCATACCTGCAGACTCATTAAATGGTACCCCACAAATTCTTGAAGCTAGCTATGCAGTCTATCAGCCATTGGAGCAACCTGTGGGCATAGCTGGCTTCTACAAAGATGCTTGATTTGTTGACAGCCAGTCTGTCAATGTACAATTTTGGCTCTTCACTGGGAACTTTTTGTTGAGACAGGGTGTCATGTAGTTCAGGCTGGCCACCTACTCATTATGTAGCTGATGGTGGTCTTAAACTCCTGACCCTCCTACCTCCGCCTCTCAAACACTTGATTGTAAACATGTACACCTGGCTACCTGGTTAACACTGAGAACATGAGGTATAAGTACGCGCTTCCTCTCTTTCCCCTTTTCCACTGTTAAGCCCCGTGGGTCATGGGGCCACACCTCCATTATGTAACCTGCTGTCCCTCAGCCCACATGCACAGCACATAACTCCTTTCTTCTTAGCCAAAGCCAAAATCAAACAGACTCTGTGTGTGTGTGTGTGTGTGTGTGTGTGTGTGAGAGAGAGAGAGAGAGAGAGAGAGAGAGAGAGAGAGAGAGAGAGAGAGAGAGTTGAAGGCTTTAGGTAAGCCTGAGGATCTCCAAATAAGTAAAAATTCTGCCCATGGGAATTAACAGAAAACTCTGTTAGGCTTTCCAGCCTCCTGATCAAAAGCTGCAGCATTATTGTGGATTCTGGGAAGTGCTTGCTGATGGAAGCATGGTAATCTGTCTCCTGAGAGACTCAGGCAGAGCCTGACAAATACAGAGAAGGATGCTCACAGCCAACCGTTGAACGAGCGTGGGGTCCCGGATGGAGGAGTTGGACAAAGGATTGAAGGAGCTGAGGGAGTTTGCAGCCCCATGGAGGGAGCAACAGTGTCAACTGGCCTGACACCCCCCCCCCCCCGGTCCTCCCGGAGGCTGGATCACCAACCAAAGAATACACATGGAGGGACCCATGGCTCAGACCACATATGTGGCAGAGGAGGGCCTTGTTGGCCATCAGTGGGAGGAGAGGCCCTTGGGCCTGAGGGTGTTAGATGCCCCAGTGTAGAGGAATGCTAGGGAGGGAAGACAGGAGTGGGTGTGTGGGTGGGGGAATACCCTCATAGAGGCAGGGAAGGGGTGATGGAATAGGGGGTTTCCAAAGGGGAGACCTGGAAAGGGGAAAACATTTGAAATGTAAATAAATATTAAAAAAAACCCTAAAACAACAACAACAACAACAACAACAACAAAAAACCCAAAAAGCTGCAGTATTAACCCTCACCTCAGTTTCCAGCCTGCCCTATGTTCTTCAGACTTGTAAGTCCTGACACTGGATAATATAATTCCTTAAAATCAGTGTGTCTCTGGATCTGTCTTGTTCTGTATGTTCCTTTCTGTTCATTCTAATTCTTTGGAGGTATTTGACTACCACAGTGGACAGGCAAGTTGAGTGATTGTGGCAGCAACCATCATACACAGGAAATATGAAGCTTCTTGTGGAACTATGTGTGCCGGATCCCTGGCCTGCCTCCAGCTCTTCCCTACCCTGTGTGCACCCAACTATGTTCCCTGCACAGCAGCCACTCATATGTCATTTACAGGGGCCACGAGTAATGGTGACAAGGGCTAGGGTCCAAATCCGCCATGAGCTGGAGTGATGTCCCTTGCCTCCTGTTTCATATCTCGATAGAAACTGTGCTGCTTCCCAGAAGCTTTGTGTCACAGAGAATCTTGTCCTATAGACTGATATGGAAAGCTGTACATTTGGGCCCCTCTGTTTCATTGGTGTGTAGGGAGTAGTGGAGATGTCTGAACCTGTTCTTCATGACTACCTTTTGCCTGAGTCTTGAACTACCTCTCTGCTATGACATCTGCACACTGTCCTCCTCTGCCCACTCCCTGATGCCCTGGTTAGCTCCTGGAGCCTTATCCTGCTGCCTTCACTTTGATAATAGAGAAAGGATGCAAATTTACTACTGCCAGTACAAGTTTACTACTGCCAGTACAAGTCTCAATCCAGCAGACAAAGGCTCCTTCA
The DNA here is from genome assembly GCA_028551405.1 of Uromys caudimaculatus. NCBI lineage: Eukaryota > Metazoa > Chordata > Mammalia > Rodentia > Muridae > Uromys > Uromys caudimaculatus. Next base: position 110,410,100 of record CM052722.1, on the reverse strand, counting down.
GGAGCTCATTTTCAACCCCAGGGTCTTAGTGTGTGACAAAAACATTTAGAGGCTCCAGAAAAGTATAATCCCTCACAAGGTAGAAAGCTATACATTTACAAGGCAGCCTACTCATCAGGCTTCCTGAGAACTAGCACACTGAAGGCCCGAGGTGTCCAAGAAGCCCAAGCAGCTGACCTGCCAATTGAGAAAGATGGCTTTGGCTTCTTTTTCCTTCCATCCTTGGGTTAGTGAAAACACTTCAAGGAACATATTTAGATGATGCCAAAGGAACTGGTAAACTGTTTGAGGACATGACCTTTATCTGGATAATTATATGCTAACACAATATAGCTAAAGTCATTTGGGAAGAGGGAAGCTCAAATGAGAAGATACCTGTAGTAGAATGTAATGTGGGAAATTTTCTAGATAATGATTTACGATTGATATGGGTGGGCCCATCCCCGCAGAGAATAGTGCCCCTTCTAGGAAGGTGACCCTGGATGATGTAAACCAGCAGACTGAGCAAGCTTTAAGAAAAAGCTAGCAAGCATTAGCCTTCCATGCTCTCTGCTTTGGTTCCTGCCTCCAAGTTCTTGCTGTGTTTGACTTCCTGCACAACTTCTCCGAACGATGAACTGCAATGTGGAGCTGTATTCTGAAATAAAACCTTTCCTTTGCAAGTTTGTCTCGGCTGTAGTATTTTGTCATAGCAGTAAAAACTCTAAGGCTCTGAGCTTTACTCTAGATGAAGCAGTGGTGGACACAGAAGCATAGAACCTGTGCCACAGTGGCCTCACTCTGTATACTATGCCATTTCTGCTTCTACCCAACTAGCCCAGAATTAGCATGGGATTTGAGGCCAAATGTACCCACCTATTCCAGCATCATTCACAACCCTGGCCACTTCCCCCTTATGGGAACTTGGAATGGCTACACAATGACGCAGGGCTTCTGAAGGCTTTGGAGTACAGCTGCTTCTGAGCCTCAAAGTTTTAACATGTCTCTGAAAAGAGGTAGTGAGCACTCTTTACAAAGATCAGAGTCTCTGCTATCGTTTGCTTGCTCTCTGACTATCTGGGCTATATCTTGTGGAGAGAGCAGGATCACCAGGGTGATAGGGACCAGAGATATCCTTTGCAGAACAAAGCTGGTTCGAAGGCAGCTATAGATTTCTCTCTTTGTCATGTACTGCTTGCAGGATGCTCTCTAGACAACCACCCTTCATGAAGGGGACACTTAAAACATCAGTGGCCTATAGAGGACACAATATCATGGTATGATTCCATCTATGGGGTCGATAGCCTCCTACTACTACCGAGTAAGTAAATGATTTCTGGCAAGGGAGACACCAGTGGGGCCAAGCCAGGTCCTTAATGACATCCCTTTGCTCCCACCATGAATTGGGCAGGGAGTGTAGCACTAAGGCATGAGTGGAGAAGCAACATGCAAAGTGAGCTGTGTGAGCTTAACCCCCTGCCAGCCATCATCAAGGAGTTGCTATCATGGCATCTGTGTCTCACTGGCTCCATTGTTACCAGGAACCTTCTGGGAAGTGGCCAGGGATTAAAACTTCTGCACATAGATCAAACCTCCCAGCACTGCTGACTCTCAGGAGAGTAATATTGTTCCAAGTGAAAGTCTAAGGAGGCAACTTCACTTCCATTTCCCCTGCTTCAGCAGCCTTCCCTCCCATCTGAGAACTATACCGTGTAAGGCATTCTGTCTCACAGTGTCACCATAGGCAAGCATGATCTAACTCTGATCCTCAGACCTAACAGAAGGCTTGGTCCCCTCTCAGAAGAAGGAAGTAGTGGCAGATTATGGAAACAGTGGGGGAATTCCAAGAAGCCAAAGTAAGACACGTCCATAGATAGCAGCCTCATTGGTTGCCTAACAGACCCCAGCCCTCAGCCCAACCTGGCCAAGGAGTCCAGGGAAAAATATTTCAGGCTTGATGATGGGCTGTTTCCCGGCTGGGCTGAATTATGCTACTGGGGACTGGAAATGGCTATGTAATGATTGTAATGCTTCTTTCCTTGTCTTGTGTAAGCCATCTCCCAGAAAACACTGGGCCATCCTTGATGGAGATGACAGAAAGTTCCTAGTCAAAACTCTGATAAACTAGCTTTCTTTAATCACCAAATACCTCCAAAACTGATCTTAATCAGCCAGAAAGGGATGGAGCACGTTAGGCAAGTGAATTCAATCACCTTCTACCTGAGGTGCCCTTGCTGTCAGCTCTGTTGCCAGGCAGGCTTGTTTTGTTTAATCTAGTTACTTTTGATCCAGACTTCACATTTACAATTTCACCTTCCAAGATGGTTACACATAAAGCCTGTTTCTCACAGGCACTTTGCAGGCCCTACTGGCAGAGCATCAGTCTTGCTATTGCAGGCTCAGCATCAAATGAAAGGCAAAAGGGCCCCAGCTTACCAGAGGTCTTTGGGTCCTAGCATTTAGATAGTTTCTAGGCTCAACAACTTGGGCCCATCATGCTCTACTGTATGAGTGTCCTGTGGGGGTCATAACAAGTTACCACAACTATATGGCTTCAAGCAACAGATGTGCATTGTCACAATGGTGAAAGACCGAAATTCGGTGATTAGCACGGCCACACAATCTCTCCCAGTATGTGTCCAAAACAAAACAAAACATCGGTCTCTTGTCTCTAAAGGAATCAGAACTTATTCTGGTGCCAAGAGCCCAACAACACAGATTTAGGTTGCTCCAAATATCATGGTCCGTCCGATATGGTGACAATTTCATCAAGTTTTTATAGTAACAAAACAATTGAAGTCATAAAAGAAGATAGTTTTCAGTTATGTTTTTGGCACATCAGGTATTAGGGTAGGCATATATCAGGTATTACAACAGAGTAGGAAAAAGCTCTGTAAAGCTTTAGATGTTACCTGATGACATTCTTAGCCTTTGTGTTGGCAGAAATTAAGGGTCTGTTTCTAAATCCCAAAGAATTTACTTAATAGTTACACACTGAGATGGGTAATGAATGTCTATTAAGGAGGCTAAAGAAAGCCCAAGATAATTTGGGACCCAATCTATAACATGATGCCAGCTTTCCATGAAACCAAAAAGAGCTGTAATCCTAATCCTCTCCCTCCTCAAGCAACTGCTGTTTCATGTCAAATCTTTATTCCTCAGCAGCATCAGCACCAGCATCCTGGTCACTTCTGAATATCTACTCTAGCCTAAGTAAAAGCTTCTCCAGGAGACCTGTGAACTGGATCAAGAGTTGCCAGTACTCCCAATCTTTGCAACCCTACCTTAGACTTCCTACCTCTAGTCTGCCAGGGCCCTTTAGGAAATGGGCTCCAAAGTAACCAAGAGTCTGGTTCATGTCTTGATTAGAGCAGAGCCAAATTGTATACTCCAAATTTTAATACCTGTGCCAAACACCTGACACTTAGAATCTTATGCCACCTGGAGTCTCATTGAATCCCAACACTTCCTTGGCTTAGTTTCTGACATTTTTACACTCACTGAAAAAATTACAAAAGACCATTGAATCCCAGAAAGGTTAATTTGCTCCACACCACACAGATAGTTGTGGTAAAGTCAAAAATCTGCCGCAGACAACGTTGCTTCAGAGGCATGCCTTACACACTAAGGTGGCTACAGAAGGGGGCAGTGGACTCACCTCCCTTGTCCTAAATAGCTCTGTTGATGTAACCCAAGCTATTGTTTCCTTATATGGCTCCCCATCCTGACACTCACACTGAAAGACATAGTATCCTCACCTAGCTCCATATCTAGCCCTATAGATTCTTTAGTCTTTTGTTTGGTCCCTTTGTCTGTACTGCCCAAGATCTCTTCCAAGTCTGTCATGCTCCAGCCCTGTGCATTTCCCCCACAGAAGCACCTCTCCCTCTTTTCCCCTCTGCCCACCCTAACAAGTGACAAAATCATCAAGAAGACTGAAGCTGCAGCACAGCAGGCGGGCAAAGGGCTGCTGGACAATGCTAGGAGCTGGCACCAGTTAAATTGAGAGCAATTCCTGGAAATCAGGAAACTATTGAGGCCAAAGGCATCAAAATTAAATTGGCCTTTGAAATAAACAAGTACATCTCTGCAGGCATCAATTGTGATTCTGTGAGCTTCCAAGATGAGCCCTAAACGAGATAAAGGCTTTCAGTTGAGTCTGGGCTGAGTACCTTAGGGGCAGAAAGTGGGGCGATCTATGGTCCTGCTTGACTTGGAAGCTACTGAAGGAAACTAGGAGAAGAGAATATAGTCCTTAGGTCTTTCATGTGGCATACTTTCCTAGCTGTGGGGCTTTGTAAGTTAATTCTACCATGCTTATGTGATGATGAAATGATGTACTTCTCTGGCCACATCCTGCAGTAAAATTACACCTGGCATTCTCATAGTCTCTCTCATAGTCTCTCTCTCTCTCTCTCATAGTGTCTCTCATAGTCTCTCTCTCTTGCTCTCTCTCCTTCCCCACTCTGTGTGTGTGTGTGTGTGTGTGTGTGTGTGTGTGTGTGTGTGTGTGTACATCATCTGGAGAGAAGGGAAACATTAGCACTTTGAGTGCTCTCCCTCTTCACCACCCCTGTAATAAGGCTAACCTTAGAAGCATGCCTGAATATACTGATTTCATGGAGACTCAAACACAATATGCCCATGGTCTCTAAGTAGACATAGCTACACAAAGCTGCAGCCACATAATAGGGAAACCCTTAGCTCTACCTGGATTGTTATACCTAGCTGGCATTTACACAAGTTCTGGGGACTCAATCTCTGATCCTCAGATTTGCCAGGAAAAGACTATAGCCACTGAGCAATCTACCCACCTCGCACCTTATTTTTTTCAATTTAATTATTGATTGATTTACTTTATAGTCAGACAGCAGTCTCCCCACCCTCCTCTGCTCCCAGTCCTTTCTCCCATGCCCCATCCCCCAATCCATCCCTCTTCCAAGCCTCTCATGGATATCAACCAGCCTTGGCATATCAAGTTGCAGTAAGACTAGGGGCAATGTTTCCTACCGAGGCTAGATGAGGCAGCCCAGCAGGGGCAAAGGATTCCAAAGGCCCGCAACAGAGTCAGAGACAGCCCCTGCTCCTACTGTTAGGAATCCCACATGAAGACCAAGCTGCCCAACTGTTACATATGTGCAGAGGGCCTAAGTCAATCCTATGCATTCTCCTTGGTTGATGATTCATTCTCTGTGAGCCCCTATAGACCCAGGTTAGTTGATTCTGCATGTTTTCTTGTGACATCCTTGCTTGACTTTCTGGCTCCTACAACCCTTTCTCCCCCTCTTCCACAGGAGTCCCCAAGCTCTACCTAATGTTTGGCTGTGGATCTGTTTCCATCAGTTGCAGGGTTATGCTAGGTTCCTGTCTGCAAGTGTAGCCGAATATCATTAACAGTGTTGGGGGTGGGCTCTCATGACATGGGGTGCTTCACATCCTGGAGCTCAGTAAATTTGCTAGAGGGATGATTAGTAAACCCCAAGGCTCTACCTTTCTCTGCCTCTCAGCATTGTGATTACAAGTACACACTCTGGGGATCAAACTCACATCCTCAAGTGTGTGAGGCAAGCACTCTACTATCTTTCTAACCCTCCATGTAACATTGTGGAGTTTTACATTCTGAACACAGGTGCTGAATCCTTGTAACCCAGAACAATTTACTAAACATGGCCCCTAATTAGGATGAACTGTAATATTAGGATGTGAAAAAGGTAGTCTTGGTAGTCATTCCTGAAGAGCTCCCAGAGTAGAGAACAGAAGACACTCTTACTAAGTGACATGCCTTCTGAGTGCTCGAGAGGAGGCTCTTAGTTTCAGCTCTGGAGGCTCAATGAAAAGCACAAGCCTTTGTATTTCAACACCAGCAAAACTTACCTGAGTGGCAAGGGCCTGGACCATGGAGGATAAGCTTCTTCACTGATCATTGCTATGGCGAGGAAAGGAAGCAGAAGCAGGCATAAGACCTAGTAAGGGTCCCATCTAGATGAAGCCCCATGTCTTGGGCTAGTAATAGTAGCCAAGGTTAGGCCTGATTCTTCAGTTGGTGGTCAGCCATCGAAGCTGCTGGTTAAGGGAGACAGCATAAGTAGATGTGGTGTGGAATCATGTGCAATGCTTCTGGGAGGAAAATATGTTTGGGGGTCATGGGAGGTCCCCCAAGTCTCTTAAGTGACCCACATGGTCAAGCTTGTGTTCCCAACAATAGGAAAACGTTCTGTGTTTTCTCTACTGTGACATTTCCAATGGGTATCATTGGAATCATAACAGTGTCACCAGCTGCAGTAGTTGGCACAGGTTATTCACTACTGCACATTTGCAGTTAAATAGAAGAAAAGGCAGGCTCACCTAAGAAAGCCCTTAGCAAAGCAGTGTACACATTTTCTTTTTCCCTTCTATTGAAATATTTTTTTCATATACCATATCCGAATTGTAGTTTTCCCTCCCTCTACTCCTTCCAGTTCCTGCCCATCTCTACCCCCACCCTGATACAATCCCACCCTGATACAATCCCATCCTGATACAATCCCCTGTCTGTCTCTAATTAGAAAACAAATAGGCTTCTACAACATAATAATAAAATATACTAAGATAAAACAAAACTAACACATCAGGATAGGACAAAACAAATAAGAAGAAGGAAAAGAGCCAAAGAAAAGGCAAATGAACAGATATAGACATCGAGACCCACTCATTCACACACTTGTGAGTCACATAAAAACACTAAACTGGAAACCATAACATACATGCAAAGGACCCATAGATAAAGAGAGATAAAATTAAATGAGTAGAAAATGTAAATAAAATAAAATGAGAGAAAAAATTTAAAAATCCCTTACAGGACATTATGAGACAAAGAACCTCCAAAGATGCCATTAAATTAATTTACTGTTGGCCATTCACTGCTGGGCATGTGCCCTATCCCTCAAAGTAGTTTGTTTCTCCAGTGAGACTCCCTTGGAGAAAATTAAATTTTCACTGGTAAGTCGCTATCAATTGGAGACAGCTTCTGAATTAGGAGTGGGGGCATGTGTTGACTCCTCCTTTCAGCTCTAGGGCCCCATATGGTGCAGACCTGCTCAGGCCCTGTGCATGCTGTCTCAGTCTCTGTAAGTTATATGTGTGTCAATCCTGTTGATTTAGAGGGCCTGGATTGACCCTTGAATCCCCATTTTGTTTTAAATTCTCTGGGAAAATGATAAATATGCTGAAGTACTTCTCTTGTAGAAACTAAGTGCATTGGTTGTCTGGAGGCAAAGCACTGGTGTCACTGCTCGGAGTTTTCGGCTGAACTGGCTGAGTTCTCATAGATTGTCATATTTACTTGAAAGAATGACTAATGTTATTCAGACTTGGGTATTTGGCAGACATTTTCTTGTAGATGAACTGAGTAAGCCTGTCACTCCAAGAAAAACAACTGTATTTATTTTTGCCAATGATAAAATTTGAGCGTTTAAGCAAAGATTAAATTTTGAAAAGCAAATATCCACTACTGTGATCATGATGGCTTTGCAACAGTTAAGGGATTCTTCCAATGAAGGAGCTGGCAATGTGAATCAGTGTGCTTTTATGATACTATAGAGGGAAACATATAAAAAATATGGGCACTGTGCATTAGTCAGGGCACCGATGTGACCAATGAACATTCCAAGTGACCAGTGAACATTTCTAGCAAACCACAAATGGGCAGAAGATACATTTAAAAAACAGAAAAGTCCAATGGGGCTCAATGGAGCTGGGCAAGGAGGGTTCAAAGATACACTTCATGCTCCACACTGCATCTATTCTGGGAGAAACAACTACTGGTCAGGCTTTGGTGTCCGAAAAGAATGTCTCAACTGATCTTAAAAGCACATTAAGTTCTCTTTCCTTTTTCTACTGCATATCTGCCTAAGCCTGGGTTTTCTTCATAAACAGCCAAAGCAACATATCACAACCAAATAGAGACGTGAGAATCCAGCTGTGTCCTCTCAAGCCAGACATCAGAGACATTTGCAAAAATGTAAAAGAATGCTTCTCTTCTCAGCACAAGTTTTGTTTTGGAAAATATAGCTATTTTCTTGCAAATATTTATATTTTCTTGTACTGTGTTTCATGTTTTAATTTAAAAATAAATAATAAAGAAACATTTTAGTTTCTTCCTAATATTGTTCACATAGATAGCTATAATCCACATAAACCAAAGCTCCTTGGAGGCCTCAGTAAATTGCTGTTGCTTTACTTCACTGGATTCTGGTTTTATTGAGACAAAATTTGTATAACTTGAAACTCGTCATTTTTAAGTGTATAATTGGTAGCACTGAACACATTTCTAGTGTGCTGCAGCTGTCACTCCTCTCTAGCTCCCAAAGGAAAGCCCATGCCCATTAGGTGTCCACTCCTTCCCACCCTCTCCTAGCCCTTGGCAACCACTCCTCTGCTCTCTGTGGACTTACCCTTAATGAGTTTTAAATCCATACAGGTTCTGAAACAAAAAAGTTTATGAACTACTGACCTAGTATATGAAATCTCAGTTGTGCTTTTATTAGCTGTATCTCAATCAACTGGCATAACTTCCAGGAATCACAGTTTCTTGAGCCTCTAAATGAAGATAACGATGCTGTACTCCCAAAGATACGGTGAGGATTAAATGGAGAGATGCTTGGGAGAGACTAATATTCAATAATTTGCAGCTCTTATCACTAAATCCAAATTAGGTCCTTTAGGAAAAAGAACAACTCTACTCCTATACGTTCTGTTTCTAAATATGACTGGCAAGCAGAGTGTGGTGGCACATGCTTTTAATCTCAGCACTTTGGAGGCAGAGGCAGGCAGATCTCTGTGAGTTCTAGGGCAGCCTGGTCTACAAAGCAAGTTACAGGACATCCAGGGTTACACAAAGAAACCTTATTTTGAAAAAGCAAAACCCACAACAACAACAACAACAACAACAACAACAACAACAAAAAGCTAAATATGACTGGCATTCTTGGAGAGTGAAAGCCAGGTTTACCTCACATAGGCAGGGGGATCTCTCCATGCTCTGCTCCTCTAATCTGGGAGAAGGAGTTCATTCTATTGGCTGTTCCACAGGCATTTGTGAGAATCAGCACAGCATCAATTGCCTACATCTTTAGCAGGTAGGAAGCACTTAGTGATGGAATTGTTGGGGAGAGGGGTCACACTGGTAACAAGTTTGAAAAATACTTGCACACCTTTTCCTGGCTTTCATTTCCTGGGTGTAGTGTAGAAAACATCCACACAGATTAGGCTGTTGGCATGATGGATCCATAAGCCCTTCTTCTTAGGCAAAACCCATCACATCATAGTCTGTCCAGGACCTTCATGGGCCTGCTTTGTCTTTGTTCATCTGTTCCTTGTGCCTGGCCACTTGTCTTTGGAAAAGCAAAGGAGTTTGCACCAAGTTTTTCTTCTAGAGTTCCATCCATCACATGATGCTGAAGAACCCAATTGACCTGTCCCAGTGAAGAAGGACATGTCTATTTGCCAGAGGGTTGCCTTGGAGGGACAGCAGACAAGAGGCTTTGGCACTCCGGTTGTATTTCTCTTCCCAAGGATGCCATATAGTGCTGAGTAGGTCATTCCTCTTTCTGTTCTTTTTAAATGATCAGTTGTTCCAAAAAATATTCCAATAATAGCTCACTCAGCTTCCCAAGGAATTTAGCCTTTCTTAATTCTCTATCACCCCTGCCTTTCTTGGGAAGTGGAATTGAGAAAGATTATTACGACATTGTTTATAGTACCAAGGTTGATTTCAAGGAAACCTTGGGCTGCAAAGGAGACATGGCCACAATCTTTACTGGAAGGGCACCATCAGTGTTAAATTACCTACTTCATTCATGTAGAAGTTTCAGTGTGGTATGAACAGCCCCTCTGAGTTATAGGCCCCAGGTCTGCTGCCAAAAGATAAGGTGATATGTGAGTACATACATACTTGGTCCCTGCATTCCCCTACCCCACCTTGACTTGAGCCCTCTATAGAAACTGCCTAGGCCTTTGGACACTTCAGAACATGCTGCCTAGAAGGATATGACTGGGTGTCCAGTCATCACTGCTCACTGTGCATAAGCCTTAAGGAATATTGCAATCACACAGTTCTCCAAGTTAGATAATGGGCACACAAAATTAACCACTTCACTAAGATGTACACAATAGACTAGTGAGAAATAGACATGGTGGTAAGGCAGGAAGCTATCAAAAGGTCTCTCAGGTCCTTTCACAAGATATCATGGGACTTTTTAGTATCCAGTTACCAAGGTGACCTTCAATTCATCTGAGTGCAGAACTGTGACCCAGTTTACAGACCAAGATATTGAGACCCAGAGAAATTATTGAATCGCTCACAACCACTGTACAGGAGTAGAGCTGGCTCAAAATTTAGTTTTCCATCTCACCTTTGCATTCTGCCTGCTTCCTGTAAATTAAATGATCACTGGTAGGTTATCTTAGGATAAGAATGCAAGATGGAGATCATTCCCATAATTTACTCATACTCAATATATGACAATAAACACAGTCTTATGTGCAGTATATGATATATAGTATATCATTTCCACAGATAATTGAAAATATTGTCTCTCAAAACTGTAACAGAGGATGAGGTTTTGGTTTATAAATTCAGTTTGTGGGCGAGATATTTACTATACTGTGTAATACTCCACCAAGAGTTTTTCCTTGATCCTATACCAAACACATGCAAGTCCTCCATCTCTTTTTAATGTAGAGGTTAATAAGTGTTTAAAGATGAGTTATAGTCTTTACATAAAACTTATGGTGATGATAAACACTCTTGCTTAGGTCCCAACGTGGATCCTCAAAATTCTGCTTTCTGTGGAGAAAGCATCTTTGCAGATGTGACTTTAGTTAAGGATCTTAAGACAGGGACATGAAGTGAGCCTCAATATCATTTCTTGTATCCTTATAAGAGGGAGGGAGAAGATTTGACACAAACTCATAAACACAGAAGTAGGCCATGTAAAGATGGAGGTGGGGATTGGAGTGATATGACGAAAAGTCAAGGAATGATGTCAGCCTTAGAAAGTGGAAGATACAAGGAACAGTTCTCCCTGGTGCTTCTGGAAGAGTGTGGTTTTGAGGACACCTTAAATCATATAGTTCCTGAAAAGGGGATTAAGCAGACAGCCCAAAATCTATTCAACTTTAGAAGAATACAAAAGGGCTGGAGCTAATCACTCTTATAGAGAAATTTTAAAATGACCAATAAATACACAGGAGGATGTTAACTATTACTTCCCAAAGCAATGTCAAGGAAAGATGTCACCATTCACCTCTCAAATTGTGAAGGGCTTAAAGGATTCTAGGTTGGTGGTGAAAGCTTGGGCTTTTGGTTAGAAGGTAAATATGTTTATATGTTGAGGGCCTTTTGGCAGCACTCATACTCTTTAACACATCAAGCTCACTCTAAGGGATATTGAAAATGTAAAGTTACACAGGACAAATAGTAAAGAAGGGAACACCATGTGAAACACACAGGGAGAAGCCTGAACAATGTTAAGTAAGCATTAATTATCTTTATATTTCCAAAGTGAGATCTTAGGTGATCTTCTAATGTTCTCTATATTTTCAATATGGTTTGAAACTTTTAAGTGGCCATATATCTTACCATCCTGCAAAGTAAGAAAACTACTTTCAAAACAATAAAGAAATGCAGAGTCTGATGCAACTTTAACACATAGGTTTGTATCAAAGCTGCCTGATGTTCATAACTAGGTATAGAGTAACACAGAAATATCTGCAAGAAAGGGCTCTGCTAAAGTCTACCACACACACACACACACACACACACACACACACATACCCTAGGCTGGGCTATTTTATATCTGAGGACTAGGAATAGGACAGACACTTTTAAGAGTTTTTGCAAGAGTTAAATAAAAAAAAAAATACATGTTAACATATTCTGTACCTTGATCAGTTATGTGACAAATGAAAACTTCTAGAAGGGTGTATTTTGGCTTGCAATTCAGAAGAATACATTCATGTTGAAAGCAGGCATGTTATGTAGCAACTGGTCACATTCCATCCTCAGTCTGGAAGGAAAGGGAACTAACTATAGGTACTTAGCTTTGTTTCTCTGTTTCCGTTTTACTCAGTATAAAGGATGATGTTGCTTACACTTAGCATGGATCTTCCTTGTTCATTTACATCTTTTATTAAAAATCCACACAGACACACTCATTCATATGTTTTATAGGTGATTCTAATGCTGGTCAAGTTGACAATAAGGATTACCTATAAAAGAAAGTTTAAAAACACTCAAGATTTAACTACTGTCATTATTTATTAAGGAAATATTAATAACCCTTCTAAAATATAACAGGTTGAAGAGTAATTACCAGTGACATTCTCTTTCCAATTTCTAAAACCTATTTAAAGGTTGGTTGATATGACAAAATTGACTTTGAGATTCATTTAAAAATCTGGAGATGAGAGAACATATTAGATTTTCTAAATTTCTTCTAACTATAATGATATGTCTTTATTAGAGAGATAGGGATAGGGTTTTTGTTAGTATCAGAGAGGAAAATGTAGCGACAGAACTTGGGATTGAATTGATGTGTCACTATGAGAAAAAGAAGTTGGCCTCTAGACACTGAAAAGAGCAAATATAGTGATCAGCCATAAGATCTTTCAGAATGAATACAATTTTGTCAACATTTTTTGTTTGCATTTTTGTTGCATGTATTTAGTAGAAGTGCTATGAATATCATAATCTTAACTCCCTCTAGCTTTTAACTCAAATACATTTAATATAGTTATTTTAATAGGTAATAATAGAATAAAGTCAATTTACTTTCCACTTCTGAGCCTACTTAATTTCTTTTTAAAAATTTTTTGATACTTTATTTACATTTCAAATGTTTTCCCCTTTCCAGGTCTCCACTTTGGAAACCCCCTATCACCTCCCCCTCCCCCTGCCTCTATGAGGGCATTCCCTCACTCACTCACCCACCCTCTGACCCACTCCCCTCTTCCCACCTTGGCATTCCCCTACACTGGGGTCTCTAACACCCTCTGGCCCAAAGGCCTCTCCTCCCCCTGATGGTCAAAAAGGCCCTCCTCTGCCACATATGTGGTCCAAAACATGGGTCCCTCTGTGTGTATTCTTTGGTTGGTGGTCCAGTCTCCAGGAGCACCAGGGGGTCAGGCTAGTTGAAACTGTTGCTCCCTCCATGGGCTGCAAACTCCCTCAGCTCTTTCAGTCCCTTCTCCAACTCCTCCATCTGGGACATCACACTCAGTCCCACGGTTACTGTGAAGTGAAACTTGGGTATTCCGAACTTTTGGACTAATATCCACTTATCAGTGAGTATATACCATGTTTGTTCTTTTGTGACTGAGTTACCTCACTCAGGATGATGTTTTCAAGTTCCATCCATTTGGCTACAAATTTCATGAAGTCATTGTTTTTAATAGCTGAGTAGTATTCCATTGTGTAAATGTACCAACTCTCTGAAGAAAGAAATCAAAGAAGACCTCAGAAGATGGAAAGATCTCCCATGCTCATGGATTGGCAGGATTAATATAGTAAAAGTGGCCATCCTGCCAAAAGCAATGTACAGATTCAATGCAATCCCCATCAAAATTCCAACTCAATTCTTCATAGACTTAGAAAGAGCAATTCTCAAATTCATTTGGAATAACAAAAAATCCAGGATAGCAAAAGCTATTCTCAATAACAAAAGACTTCTGGGGGAATCAGCATCCCTGACCTCAAGCTGTACTACAGAGCAGTAGTGATAAAAACTGAATGGTATTGGTACAGCGACAGGCAGGTAGATCAATGGAATAGAATTGAAGATCCAGAAATGAACCCACACACCTATGGTCACTTGATTTCAACAAAGGAGCTAAAACCACCCAGTGGAAAAAAGACAGCATTTTCAACAAATGGTGCTGGTTCAACTGGTGGTCTACATGTAGAAGAATGCAAATTGATCCATTCCTATCTCCCTGTACAAAGTTCAAGTCAAGTGGATCAAGGACCTCCACATAAAATCAGATACACTGAATCTAATAGAAGAAAAATTGGGAAAAGTCTTGAACACATGGGTACAGGGGAATCATTCCTGAACAGAACACCAATGGCTTATGGTCTAAGATCAAGAATCGACAAGTGGGACCTCATGAAATTGCAAAGCTTCTGTAAGGCAAAGGACACTGTCAATAGGACAAAACGGCAACCAACAGATTGGGAAAAGATCTTTACCAATCCTAAGTCTGATAGAGGGCTAATATCCAATATATACAAAGAACTCAAGAAGTTAGAATCCAGAGAACCAAATAACCCTATCAAAAAATGGGGAACAGAGCTAAAAAGAGAATTCTCAACTGAGAAAATTCATAGGGCTGAGAAGCACCTAAAGAAATGTTCAACATCCTTAGTCATCAGGGAAATGCAAATCAAAACAAGTCTGAGATTCCACCTCACACCAGTCAGAATGACTAAGATCAAAAATTCAGGTGACAGCAGATGCTGGCAAGGATGTGGAGAAAGAGGAACACTCCTCCATTCCTGGTGGGATTGCAAGCTGGTACAACCCCTCTGGAAATCCGTTTGGCGGACCCTCAGAAAAATGGACATAATACTACCTGAGGACCCAGCTATACCACTCCTGGATATATACCCAGAAGATGCTCCAACATGTAATAAAGACACATGCTCTACTATGTTCATAGCAGCCATATTTATAATAGCCAGAAGCTAGAAACAACCTAGATGTCCCTCAGCAGAGGAATGGATACAGAAAATGTGGTACATTTTGTCAACATTTTTAAGCTTCTGATTCTCAGAAGCATAAGGATAGATTTATGATGTAAGAAACTGGTAGCCATATGTCAATGCATTATAGCAGCCTTATGAAATAAATATATATTTTGCTTCTGTAAGGCACTTGCCCTTGCATTTGGTATTTGCTTCTACCTGGAATTCAACATGTAGACCAGGTTGGCCTTGAATTTACAGAGATCTGCCTGCTTCTGCCTTTATCATGACCTCCTAATTACTAAGGTTAAAAGTGTGTAATATCATACCCAGCACTTGCTAAGTTTTTTAGGAAAAGAACTGTGGTTGGTTCAGCTTTCTGTTCTGCAGATGTCAGAAGCCATGTAGGAAAGGCCAACGATATGTGTGTAGGTTTTCTGGAGATAGCCCACCATTTTGCATGCTGCAATAGGTAAATTCTGAATTGCAGGGCCTACAGAAAATGTTATTCTAGGATTGCTTCATGCTACTGATATACCTTTCCTGTCACTATTACATGGTCTAATGACTCCTGGGCATTAGCCCACTCTCTTGGACAGATTTCCTGCAGAGTGACATAAGGATGAACTTAAGTGAATTAATGATGTTTAGATAAATTAACAATTTTATAGAATTCCTGATTTAATTCAAATAATTTTAGGAAGAAAATTTTAAGAGTTGGTTTTAGTTCATTTGCCAGAAAGATATTATAAAGTTAGAATCAAATATAGAATGAGCCCTATTCTCATAGAATAGCAAGTAAAGGCTGCATAATAAGGAATACTATGAGCTCTCATAAACTACATCAAAAAGAGAAACAGGCTTGGGACAAATTTGTGGTCAAGGAAAAACATTCATTCTAGGTCAGGTCCAAGGATGAAGCCATAGGTATATACTATGATAAAGCAAGCCCATGTGAGACTGTTGCTTTGAACTTATAATAAGCTTATAGAATGAAACACTGCTTTGTACTATCAAAGTCCTTTCGTAACTGCCCTTTTGCTTAACAGTTTATCCATGAGGTAATTTTCTAAAGAAATTTTGTCTAAGAAGGTATAAAAAGGCCAGAGAGAAGAAATACAGCGGTAGCTTGTGGGGCTCTGCCCCATCCATCCAAATGTATGTGAGTGGCATTTGGGGCTTAGTTCCATCCACCAAATGTATATATGTTTATGGTTTTTTGTCTATATGTATGTATGTGTGTGTGTGTATATATATATATATATATATATATATATATATGTGTGTGTGTGTGTGTGTGTGTGTGTGTGTGTGTGTGTGTGTATGTGTGTGTAGGTTTATATGTATTTATGGAAGTATACATGAACACTCGTGGAGTTGATCAGGCAGGTGGTCTGGGCCAACCAGAGTGTGTCTGTGTATCTTGTCTGTGTAAATTATTTCCTTTTTCTTTTCTTTTATCTCTAGTTCACTAAGAGTTAATGAGTTCCAAGCCTCTTGCCTGGCCAGAAGGAGGTCCTTGAGCCAGGGAGAAGAGTAAAGAAATCAGCCTTTATTAGCACAAAATAGTAAGAGAAAAGAAACCAGAGCTTATTAGCACAAAATAGAGTTACAAGGCCAGAGATCATCTGTTTTTGGCCTTTGTCCAATGCTGTGTACCACTGAGTACAGTTCCTTCTAAATCACTGGGCAGGCCCCTGGCACACTGAGACTGTCCCTCTTAGTTCAAATCTGTGACAGTTTTCTCCAGGACGCTTTAAAGAGCTTCTACATGAACATCTTGGCCTAACTATCTCCATTTCAGCTCAATCATAGTTCTCAAAACAAGTATATTACCTTTATACTCCAAAGCACTCAGGATCTTCCCATCATTTACAGAATTACACCCAGAGTCATAATCTATCTCCAGCCTACCAATGTCTGCTTTCTTCTTATTCGTCTCTACTTCTTGCTCTACCACAGCCACCATCATGATCATCACTCTCCTCTTCCCTCCTCACATAGCATCATATGCACTGGCCATCTACTTAACCAACTCAAAACTTGAATTATATATTATGCCTGGGCATTCTCAGCCATTCCTCATTTCTCTTGCAACAGTTTCCTCATCCCCTTCTGATAGAAAATACACCCCTCACCCCTGGACAGCTCACTGTTGAAGCATGTGCCTATGTATTTTGCCCTCATGTGACCATAAGTAAGTGGTGAGATGGAACAATGGTTGATTAATTTCTGCATCCTTAGAGCAGAAACTTATAAGCTCTTCTGCATTGTCCAAATCCTTAACTAGTGTTTGTCAAGTAGAATTTGATGGCATCTTTGCATAACCTAACATTTCTTGGCACCAGTAAACAATCACACTGAATCTTCTCTTCTCCCAGGCTTTAGGAGACATGAATTTATTTGGGGGAATGCCCAGTCTTATGTGATTCTCTCTGTTGATCTTAGTCAGGTTGCAATTGCTGCATCTGTTTCTCAGTTCTAGAAAAGTGCCTTTAATAGTAATCTTCCTGCCCCCTTTCTGTTCTCTGAATTTCTGCTGCAGATTCCTCATCTATAGAATTATTACTTTCCTTATTTCTCACACCCTCCTGATTGTTTGTCTACCCCTGAATCTCCCATGTGGATTTATAGAGGATTTCAGAACAACAGCTGTAACATAGACAGAAGGTATACCCTACCATGTGCCTGGCGGGCTGTAATTGCGAGTACACACATGCCCACAGTAGCAGTTTTCCAATATGGAAATACATGAAAACCATCCAAGCGTTTGTGAGAACACACATTTCCAGGTGCTACCCTTTGAGACTCTGGATCAGTTGGTCTGAGATTATACCAAGAATTTGCCTTTCTGACAAGAATCCAGTGGATGGTAGTGCTGTTTGTCTAGGTACTACAATTGAGATCCTCTGGTCTTATAAAGAGTTGGAATGAGTTAATGAGAAGGAACTTGAGAGAGGCCAGTGGAGTTCACATTTCTTGGCAAGTAATACACATAGAAGCTGGGAGTTCAACGGAGGACAGGATGTTGTGGCTTGCATGTGGGATGAGGGTGATAAAGAAGGATGCACAGAAAAGGAAGGGCAAACTTGAGGATAATATCTCTATATGCCCAGATACTGGGCATCTGTTTTATAAATGGATATCACATATCCAATGAGTCCAAAGATGTTTGGTTACAATTTATGTTTTATTTTATTTTTTTTTCCTCCTTTTTTATTTTTGATACTTTATATACATTTCCAATGTTTCCCCTTTTCTGAGTCTCCTCTTTGTATACCCCCCATCCCCTCCCCAACCCGCCTCTAGGAGGGAATTCCACCTCCCACCCCCCCCCCGTCCACCCATCCCCATTTTCCCGCCTTGATATTCCCCTTTACTGAGGCCTCTAACATC
>CM052722.1:110254817-110385420 GCA_028551405.1 Uromys caudimaculatus | reverse complement strand
ATATTCTATGACAAAACCAAATTTACAAAATATGTTTCCACAAACCCAGCCCTACTGTACTGACTAGGTTTGTGTGTCAACTTGACACAAGCTGAAGTTATCACAGAGAAAGGAGTTGCAGTTGAGAAAATGCCTCCATGAGATCCAGCGGTAAGGCATTTTCTCAATTAGTGATCAAGGGGGGAGGGCCCCTTGTGAGTGGTACCATCTGTGGGCTGGTAATCTTGGGTTCTATAAGAAAGCAGGCTGAGCAAGTCAGGAGAAGCAAGCCAGTAAGTTACATCCCTCCATGGCCTCTGCATCAGCTCCTCCTTACTGACCTGTTGAGTTCCAGTCCTGACTTCCTTGGGTAATGAACAGCAGCATGGAAGTGTAAGCTCAATAAACCCTTTCCTCCGCAACTTGTGTCTTAGTCATGATGTTTGTGCAGGAATAGAAACCCTGACTACAAAGGATAGTTGATGGAAAATGTAAACTCAAGGAGGGAAACTACACCCTAGAAAAAGTAAGAAAGTAATCTTTCAACAAATTCAAAAGAAGATAGCCACACAAACATAAAAATAGCATCTAAAATAACAGGAACCAACAGTCACTATTCCTTAATATTTCTTAACATCAATGGACTCAATTCCCCAATAAAAAAACATAGATTGACAGCCTGGGTCCATAAAGAGGACGCAGCATTTTGCTGCATTGAAGAAATGCACCTCCATGATAAAGACAAACACTACCTCATAGTAAAGGGCTGGAAAAAATTTTTCGAGGCAAAGGGTTCCAAGAAACAGGCTGGAATAGTCATTCTAATATCGGATATAATCGACTTTCACCCAAAAGTCATAAAAAAAGATAAGGAAGGACACTTCATACTCAGCAAAGAAAAAATCTACCAAGAAGAACTGTCAATTCTGAACATCTATGCTCCAAATGCAAGAGCACCCACATTCATAAAAGAAACTTTACTAAAGTTCAAAGCACACATTTCACCTCACACAATAATAGTAGGAGACTTCAACACCCCATTATCATCAATGGACAGATTTTGGAAACACAAACTAAACAGAGACCCAGTGAAACTAACAGAAGTTATGAACCAAATGGACTTAACAGATATCTATAGAACATTTCATCCTAAATCAAAAGAATATACCTTCTTCTCAGCACCTCATGGTACTATCTCCAAAACTGATCATATAATCAGTTACAAAACAAACATCAACAGATATAAGAAGATTGAAATAATTCCATGCCTCCTATCAGATCACTATGGATTAAGTCTGGTCTTCAATGCAACAACACCAACAGAAAGCCCACATACACATGGAAGCAGAACAATGCTCTACTCAATGATAACTTGCTCAAGGAAGAAATAAAGAAAGCAATTAAAGACTTCCTAGAGTTTAATGAAAATGAAAGTACAACATACCCAAACTTATGGGACAAGATCAAAGCAGTATTAAGAGGAAAACTCATAGCTTTGAGTACCTCCAAAAAGAAACTGGAGAGAGCATACACTAGCAGCTTAACAGCACACTTGAAAGCTCTAGATCAAAAAGAAGCTAATAAACCCAAGAGGAGTCGAAGGCAGGAAATAATCAAACTCAGGGCTGAAATTAACCAAGTAGAGACAAAAAGAATTATACAAAGAATCAACAAAACCAGGAGCTGGTTCTTTGAGAAAATCAACAAGATAGATAAACCCTTAGCCAGACTAACCAGAGGGCACAGAGACAGGATCCAAATTAACAAAATTAGAAATGAAAAGGGAGACATAACAACAGATTCTGAGGAAATTAAAAAAATCATCAGATCCTACTACAAAAGCCTATACTCAACAAAACTAGAAAATCTGGATGAAATGGACCAAATACCAAATACCAAAAGTTAAGTCAGGATCAGATAAACCATCTAAACAGTCCCATAAAGCCTAAAGAAATAGAAGCACTCATTGAAAGTCTCCCAACCAAAAAAAGCCCAGGACCAGATGAGTTCACTGCAGAATTCTATCAGACCTTCAAAGAAGACCTAATATCAATACTCTTCAATCTATTCCACAAAATAGAAACAGAAGGAACACTCCCCAATTCCCTCTATGAGGCCACAGTTACACTGATACAAAAACCTCACAAAGGCCCAACAAAGAAAGAAAATTTCAGACCAATTTCCCTTATGAATATCGATGCAAAATACTCAATAAAATTCTCGTAAACTGAATCCAAGAACACATCAAAACGATTATTCATCATGATGCAGTAAGCTTCATCCCAGGGATACAGGGATTGTTCAATATACGGAAATCCATCAATGTAATCCACCACATAAACTAACTCAAAGAAAATAACCACATGGTCATTTCATTAGATGCTGAAAAAGCATTTCACAAAATTCAACATCCCTTCATGATAAAAGTCTTGGAACGATCAGGAATTCAAGGCCCATACCTAAACATAGTAAAAGCAGTAGACAGCAAACCAGTAGCCAACATCAAACTAAATGGAGAGAAACTTGAAGCAATCCCACTAAAATCTGGGACTAGACAAGGCTGCCCTCTCTCTCCCTATCTATTCAATATAGTAATTGAAGTTCTGGCTAGAGCAATTAGACAGCAAAATGATGTCAAAGGGATATAAATTGGAAAGGAAGAAATCAAAATATTTGCAAGTATTTGCAGATGATATGATCCTATACTTAACTGACCCAAAAAACTCCACCAGAGAATTACTGCAGCTGATAAACAACTTCAGCAAAGAGGCGGGATATAAAATTAACTCAAACAAATTAGTAGCCTTCCTGTACTTGAAGGATAAACAGGCTGAGAAAGAAACTAGGGAAATCACACCCTTCACAATTATCACAAACAATATAAAGTATCTTGGTGTGACTCTAATCAAACAAGCGAAAGGTCTGTATGACAAGAACTTCAAGTCTCTGAAGAAAGAAATCAAAGAAGACCTCAGAAGATGGAAAGATCTCCTATGGTCATGGATTGGCAGGATTAATATAGTAAAAATGGCCATCCTGCCAAAAGCAATGTACAGCTTCAATGCAATCCTTCAAAATTCCGACTCAATTCTTCATAGACTTAGAAAGAGCAATTCTCAAATTCATTTGGAACAACAAAAAACCCAGGACAGCAAAAACTATTCTCAATAACAAAAGAATTTCTAGGGGAATCAGAAACGAACCCACACACCTATGGTCACTTGATGTTTGACAAAGGACCTAAAACCATCCAGTGGAAAAAAGACAGCATTTTCAACAAATGGTGCTGTTTCAACTGGCAGTCTACATGTAGAAGAATGCAAATTGATCCATTCCTATCTCCTTGTACAAAGCTCAAGTCCAAGTGGATCAAGGACCTCCACATAAAACCAGATACACTGAATCTAATAGAAGAAAAATTGGGAAAAGTCTTGAACACATGGGAACAGGGGAATCATTCCTGAACAGAACACCAATGGCTTATGCTCTAAGATCAAGAATCGACAAGTGGGACCTCATGAAATTGCAAAGCTTTTGTAAGGCAAAGGACACTGTCAATAGGACAAAACGGCAACCAACAGATTGGGAAAAGATCTTTACCAATCCTAAGTCTGATAGAGGGCTAATATCCAACATAGACAAAGAACTCAAGAAGTTAGAATCCAGAGAACCAAATAACCCTATCAAAAAATGGGAAACAGAGCTAAACAGAGAATTCTCAACTGAGGAAATTCATAGGGCTGAGAAGCACCTAAAGAAATGCTCAACATCCTTAGTCATCAGGGAAATGCAAATCAAAACAACTCTGAGATTCCACCTCACACCAGTCAGAATGACTAAGATCAAAAACTCAGGTGACAGCAGATACTGGCGAGGATGTGGAGAAAGAGGAACACTCCTCCATTGCTGGTGGGATTGCAAGCTGGTACAACCCCTCTGGAAATCCGTTTGGCGGACCCTCAGAAAAATGGACATAATACTACCTGAGGACCCAGCTATACCACTCCTGGACATATACCCAGAAGATGCTCCAACATGTAATAAAGACACATGCTCCACTATGTTCATAGCAACCATATTTATAATAGCCAGAAGCTGGAAACAACCCAGATGTCCCTCAGCAGAGGAATGGATACAGAAAATGTTGTACATTTACACAACAGAATACTACTCAGCTACTAAAAACCATGACTTCATGAAATTCGCAGGCAAATGGATGGAACTTGAAAATGTCATCCTGAGCGAGGTAACTCAGTCACAAACGAATGAACTTGGTATGTACTCACTGATAAGTGGATATTAGCCCAAAAGTTCGGAATACCCAAGTTTCACTTCACAGTAATGGTAGGACTGAGTATGATGTCCCAGATGGAAGAGTTGGAGAAAGGACTGAAGGAGCTGAGGGAGTTTGCAGCCTCATGGAGGAGCAACAGTATCAACTGGCCTGACCCCCTGGTGCTCCTGGAGACTGGACCACCAACCAAAGAATACACATGGAGGGACCTATGGTTCAGACCACATATGTGGCAGAGGAGAGCCTTGTTGGCCATCAGGGGGAGGAGAGGCCCTTGGGCCTGAGGGTGATAGAGGCCCCAGTATAGGGGAATGCCAAGGTGGGAAGACAGGAGTGGGTGGGTGGGTCGGGGAATACCCTCACAGAGGTGGGGGAGGGAGGAGGGGGTAAGGCGTTTCCAAAGGGGAGACCTGGAAAGGGGCAAACATTTGAAATGTAAATAAAGTAACAAAAAATAAAAAAATTTTAAAAAAATGAAAAGGACAAGTCGGGAGATTTGTTTTTTTTGTTTTTTGTTTTTTTGGTTTTTCGAGACAGGCTTTCTCTGTGTAGCCCTGGCTGTCCTGGAACTCACTCTGTAGACCAGGCTGGCCTCGAACTCAGAAATCTGCTTGCCTCTGCCTCCCAAGTGCTGGGATTAAAGGCGTGTGCCACCACTGCCCGGCCAGGAGTATATTTTTAACACCAATGCCCTTATTCTGGTTCTGTCATTTGAGCTTAGACTTCATAAGCTCAACTTTTTGGTTATGTGACAGAGTAGGCTTACAAAAGAAGTTAGGGGTCTGAGGCGAAGCTGGATAAAAACCTTTCCTCTCTGGCTCATGGGCATGCATTTATCCACATTGTACCTTGTTGACACACACTTCTGAGCCTTCATCTGCACTTACAAGTTAGCCATACAATCCTTGAGTGGCTGATACAAGGCTCAAAGGTCATCAGGCCAGCCATTGCTAATCTGTGGGGGTAAATCTATATCTGACTTTGCTAGATAATCTCATTTATGAGGCAGCCACTTAGGGCCAGGCATTTCAGGCACTGAACTAAACATGGTGCATGAATCATGTCCAAGCAAGCCAGAGATTAACCTGAGATAAAACCCTTTCCTGACCAGTCCAAGAGCCATCACACTGAAATAAATTCATGTGCTATATACATAAGGTTATTAGAGGTTCCCAAAAGATATAAACAACCTAGGGATATTTGGATTTCAAATAAATGATCAATATTCCTTTAGCATATGTATATAGCATATAATGTTTAGGATCATACCAAAATCCTTCCAGTTTAATATCAAATTTATATGTAACTAGATACCCTATATTTTATACAGTAACTATAGGTGTACCTGGAGCTGGTATGGCAGGGACAGCAGATTTTTTATGTTGTTTGTTTGTTTGTTTGTTTATATTTTCATTTTAAAGCAAGAGAATCAGCATTACAGGTGCCAGTAAAGAAATTATGTTCCTATCAAAGCAAAGCCATGACTTCTGTCCTTACCTTGATACATAAGAAGACCACCCATAAACCAGCAATTTTGTTCTGAAGAACCCCACTTCATGAGACTTTAATCTTTTCTGTCCTTCCTGATCGTTCCCAGGATGCTTTTTCCCACATTCACCTGAATACCTTTGGGAAATTAAAAACAAAAAGGTGATTTTGGGCTATTTAATTTTCAAATTCATATAAAGATGAGACATGATCTCTAAAGATGCCCATAGTCTTTGGAAGTGGAATAAAAGAACAGAATTTACCTTGCTGTCTGAAACAATGAACAGGCAAAACATAAGAAGCAATGTTTAGTAAAATGCCAGATGTTAGGTAACAAAAGATAGGGATGGTAAAAATGGGGAACAAGAGCGGTGATGGCCAGAGTGGTTCAAGTTTAACACCAAGAGAGTGCTTCTAGATGGTAACTGCAATAAAAGGCAACTTGTAAAGGGAGCTCTATAGGCTCAGGAGAGTGACATCAGCTCAGAGTGGTAAGAACCTCAGAGAGGAGGACATGAGAGTGGAAGTGATAGGGAGGGATAAATTCACATTGCTATATTGGGATTTAGAGATGGGGGATAGGCTCTTTTATAATAATTCACCCTCATAAGAATTAAGTCAATGTTCCAAAGGGGCTACCTCTTTTAAGACAGCATCTCTAATGACCCAAACAATTGCCTCTCATCTCCAAGTCCTGAA
Source organism: Uromys caudimaculatus (assembly GCA_028551405.1). Lineage (NCBI taxonomy): Eukaryota > Metazoa > Chordata > Mammalia > Rodentia > Muridae > Uromys > Uromys caudimaculatus. Next base: position 110,378,960 of record CM052722.1, on the reverse strand, counting down.
GATCGTACCTCCTCAACCAAGCTTCAAAACATGAACCTTGGAGACACACACTCAAATCATACTTAAACCAAACTATAAGTACAGCAGCAAATTTGTTGTTTCACACAAAGCCAATAAGAAACACACTGAATGAAACACACATACACACACACAAACACACACAAACACACACACACACAGTGGTGTGCTACACATATATAGGCATACACACATGGATGCACACATGCACTCACATATCAAAGTTAATGGGAGAAAATCCTTGTCTGATGGTTATCTAACAGAATATTAATAGCTAGACTATATAAAGAACTCAAAATATAATAAATGTAAATATATTGAGTTTTACATGGAAACATCTTTACTTATCAGAGAATTATAAATGAAAACCACACTGAGATCCCATACTACCCATTCATAATGGCTACAAGTGACTAGGTAGAGGAAGATTTGGCTCTCAGTTGATGAAAGGACCTTTTCCGCGTTTTTACTTAGTTTTCCCATTATCCAGTCAAAATGCCCAAGTCTTTTAGAAATCTTGAGCATGACAGATATTTGTCTAAAGGAAAGTGAGTGCAGTCTTGGGTTTAAAGTCTCATCTCTGTTTTTTTATGACCTGGGTGACCTTGAAATATCTACACCACATCTCAAAGCATCAGTTTTCTCAATGTTTGCATGATTGTCTATAGAATGGGCTCAAATGTGTATGTAAGAGTGATCCGCAATGCTTGGGTGTAACTTTATATCTGAAGTGAATGACAACAGCATAAAGGGGCATAAAACATTTATAAGCCTGAAGAGTACACACGCACAGATGTCAACACTGCCGTGCATCCCACTTACTACAGTGAGAGTATATTACAGTGTAAAAGACGGCCTCCTCCCACATTCATTCACAGCAACCCTATGACATAGGTCTTCCTTCTTTTTTTGTAATGAAATTTGATCCTTATTACCTTATAGCATTAGTGGAGTAAACAAACATAGTGAAGTAAAGAAAACATATTTCTTAGCTATTATGTAAAGTTCTATTTAAAATGGTGAAGTTGGTTATGAAATAGCAACAATTATTGTCTGGAATTAAGCAATATAGACATAGAAAACTAAATCTAAGTAAAATTTCTTACAAAATATGTTGAAAAGTCCTTAAAATCCTATGTGATTTTATGCAAATTATATAGTAGTAATTTTGTCTTATATTTGTAACTTAATTATCATAAATTCCTTTATAAAAAGTTTAGTAGGTTAGCAAGTTGTACATGTGTTCGTGTATGATTGTAGTGTGGAACAGAGCTCAGTGTTTCAAGCATACTAGTCTGGTGATCTACCACTGAGCAACAGCTCCAAAACCATTAATATCATTGAGACTCTACAATATGATATGAAGTTTGTATGAGAGAAAAAAACCTGGAGCAAACTTGGAAATGCTTTGCTTTGCTTTTCCTTTCTTTCCTTCTTTCTTTCTTTCCTTTTTTTCTTCCTTGATGGCTCTCATATAGATAAAAAAAATGGAGACTCAAAGATCATAGATAATTTAAGTTGTCATACTACAAATAAAGGGGAATAGAAATTGTCAAGCGTTCCAAGAGGTGGCAGAAGACAGCAATAACTGAGGGCACAGCCTGTCTGAACACCAGCCTCACCTTCATACTCAGCCTAGGGCAATATACTCTCTCAGCCAGCTGGCTCACCTGTACCCACCATGACGAGGTTATGTGGGTGTAAAGAATCAACATATATATGGAATAGATAATGTCAGCTATGGACACTGTATTAGCCAAGATCAATAATTATAGTTTATCTTATATCTCAAGTAGAAGAACAGAGCTTGATGTTTCTCAACACAAAATAAGGTGATTGCTCTGAGTTGGTCATTATACATTTTATGCATGTACAGAAGCATCTCATCACATCTGACAAAAAGGAACAATTACTATGTCTCAATTAAAATTTTTAAAAGAAAGATAATTTCATCATTAATGAAATATTAATCTAATCTCAATCATCAGCTTTTGGGGCGCTATGCTTTGGATGTAGTTTTTCTCCCACCAAAATTCCTGTTGAAATTTGAGCCCACCAGCAATGTTATTGAAAAGTGGTAGTATCATTCAGAATGGAGTAGGTCATTAGAGATTCCTGCTTTTCTCACAGGTCTAGGACAATTCTCATGGAATTGTGTTAGTTATTGTCAGAGTGGGTTGTTGTAAAGCAAAGCTGCTCTTCATGTGTTATGTTTTTCCTATATACCTATTTGCCAAGAGTTTAAAGAGCATGATGAGGGTTTTGATGCCATTTTTAAAAGGAACTTCCTAACCTCCATAACTACAAGCCAAACTAAGCCTCTTCCCTTTTGTATTATTTAGTATTCTGTTCCAGCAAGAAGAAATGGAGTAAGAAAGCTACAATAAGTGTAAACTACTTGTAGACATTTATGTGAGTGCTCAACATTTAATAGTTAATATGTGAATTCATTTTGGGTGTTGATATGTTTGTGTCTACTTCCTAAGCAACAAAACATCATTCTCAGAACACAGCTCATCACTTTCCACTAGGAAAGATTTTCATGCTACCTATACTACCACTCAGAGAGTACAAAGAAACAGCAAAGTGTCCCACATGAAATGCATGCATATGCTCAGATTGGCAAGTGCTTCTCCACAAACCTAAGTCCACTGGAAAGTAAGTGGCAAAGTTTGATATGGAAGAAATTGAGGACTATGTTACATTGAGCAACTTTTCCAAGGAGTGGATCACCTCCTCAGAAACCTTCCCAAGAGAAGTGAATGATGTTTGCCTCTGTCTGTTGGTCATCTGCCAACAGGAAATCCTCTTATGGCACTTCTAAGAATGTTTTCACAGGACAGAGATACTAAATATCGAACTGATGGAGCACAGGGAAGGCCACAAATCCCTTTTGGCACATGTTCATTGAGGAACTAAATACTTTATAAATTTTTCAATGGCACGGATGCAGCATAGCCTGGTAAGGGATGGATAATATGAGCAGGGGATTGCTGTGGCTGAGCAGAGAATGTGTCCTGTTCATGCTGTGCTGGGGTGCCAGCCCATTTGGGGGCTATCACTGCTCCTCAAGGGCTCACTGCCAGAGAGGTTAGTAGCTCTGCTTCATTTCCCTCCCTGGGAGCTCTGCCCCAATACTCATGGTTTCTGCCAGCCTGCAAGCCTTTCCTCCTTTCCCTCTTTAGGCTCCAGCATCCCTGCTTTGACCTGGGATTATACTGTGACTCCTTATAATGCTACTAAACAAATATTAGGGAGTTGATGGAAGATGTTCTTGTTTGCTTTTTTGTTGCTGTGATAAAAAACACTCTGACCAACTAAAGGGAGCTAAGGATTTATTTCAGTTTATACCTCCAGGTCACAATCCATCATTGACTGAAGTCAGGGCAGGAACTTGACACAGAAACCATGGAGGAATACTGATTGTTGGCTTGCTCACTGGCTCATACTAAGATAGCTTTCTTATAAAGCCAAAGCCCAATGTCCCAGGGATGGTTCTTCTCACAGTGGGCTGGGTCCTCTTATATTAATCATCAATCAAACCAGTATCTCACAAACATGACAAAAGACCATTCTGGGATTGGAAGTTTCCTAACTGAGGCTTTCTCTTCCCAGGTGATTCTAAGATGTATCAAGTTAAGTCTAAGTAGGACAGATGTTGAACATAGGATGACCTGACCACTGTGATTTGATATCTCAAGAGGTTGCTTTCCTTCTGATTATGGTAGAAGTCTATCATAATCTTGATATGACAGGCTGAGGATTTGGCAGAGAAGGGACGACAAGTCCAGTAGGTGGCAATTTTATGGACTTCTCTCCTGTAGAGTTGGAGCATATTTTAGGACCAGTCCCATGCCAGCTAGTGGGAAGAGCCAGGAAAATAAAATGTCCTAGTCATAGATCTAGGGCATTTGAGTTCCAGCTCAGATATCATTAGCTCCTTGTAGATGATAAGACTTAATCTATTCCTCTCTGGAAAGACCAAGAACTCAGTGACCTCAGAAGTATCAGAACAATGAAAAGGAAGAGGTACTTTGGTTTCTAGTATAGACTCCCAGAGTAGTTAGGAAACATTGGGAGCAATAACCCTTTGTAAGAAGCCCCATGACTCTGGACCAAAACTCTGGCCCTGCTGCTGAATATCTGTCTTGGATTTTCAGCTGCAGGAAGAGAATAATTTGCTTCCACCCCTTGCTGTACTGTAAGAACTAAATGAAGGAGGGGAGAGGAGAAATTTGCCTTATCACAGGCACTGTAACAGTTTCTTTAGGGGCAGACATTCTAGTTCCAGACCTCAGGGCTGGCAAGTGGATAGGAAGATACAGGCTTGAAACTGGAGCTCAGAGAAGAGCAAATGCCCTCCAGAAAAAAGTGGAAAATGAGGCCATAAACAGCTCCATTGTATAAATTTCTTGACAAGCCCTAGGATTTCCCTGTAGGATGTCAGCCTGGCAAATGGATGAGCCTTCCCAGTTGAGGTGTTTTTCTCATAGCTTTTTATTGGTCTAGATCCCAGGGAGATGAGTAGAGAAGTGAGTGTCCACTGACACTGTGATGTCTGCTAGACTCTGGGTATCACTCAGTGGCTGTTGAAGGACCAAAATCCCTTTACCAGATTCTGTTGCTTTTTAAATCATTACAGATGACTGAAGATTTTATTTGAAGAGGAATAAAGTCCACATTTGAGAAAGTGGTTCATCAGCACTAAATGTTTAGCTGAACCTTCTGATAGCAATGAAAGCTTAAAAACATAAAACCACATTGGGAGTTAATTTTACAGACAGGGAAGATAGAGGGTGAACTGGCTAGTTTTGTGTCAACTTGACACAAGCTGGAGTTATCACAGAGAAAGGAGTTTCAGTTGAGAAAATGCCTCCATGAGATCCAGCTGTAAAGCATTTTCTCAATTAGTGATCAAGGGGGGAGGGCCCCTTGTGGGTGGTACCATCTGTGGGCTGGTAGTCTTGGGCTCTATAAGAAAGCAGGCTGAGCAAGCCAGGAGAAGCAAGCAAGTCAGTAAGTTACATCCCTCCATGGCCTCTGCATCAGCTCCTGCTTCCTGTCCTGCTTGAGTTCCATTCCTGACTTCCTCTGGTGATGAGCAGCAGCATGGAAATGTAAGCTCAATAAACCCTTTCCTCCCCAACTTGCCTTTTGGTCAAGATGTTTGCACAGGAATAGAAAACCTTACAAAGACAAATTGATACCAGAAGTGGGGTATTCCTGTTACAATCTGATCATGTTTTGGAGAGGGCTGTGGAAGGACTTTGGAACTTTGGACTGCTCTGTAGGATGTTGTGTAGGAGCTTGGAAGATAATGTTGAGAACAATGCAGAAGATGGAGGTCTGACTTGTGAAATTTCAGAGGGAAGATTAAAGACTCTTATCGGGGGCCATTGCTATTTTGAATGTGAAGATTCTGTGGTTTTGGTTAGCTGGGGCTGAATGATCAGCTGTGATTAACAAGTTACCAGAACTACTAAAGCAAAATCATTGCATTGCTGGAACTATTGATGCTGCTTGGCTGGAACAGGGAAATTGGTGGTGATTGAGAGGAGACCAGCATCATTGAGGTGAAATCTTCTGAGAGTGTTTTCTGAGAGCACAGAGGCTGAGTTCCAGAGATAGCCAGGGTTGTACCTTGTGCTGTGGCTGGACTTGATAATATGTAAGAGTCACCCAGGTGGTACTGGTTTTGAAGGCATGAAAGAATCATGAAGAACAGCTAGGCCTGGGCACTGTGAGAGGTCGCAGAAGGCCTTTGGTGAAGGCACAGTCTCAGTTGCAGTTGATGGCCCAGGACTGAAGGGGTCATGCCGGGGAGTTGAGGCTTGGCACCATGGGGAAAGCCTATGGGAGGCTGTTGGTAAAGCCTGGTTGCAGTAGAAGACAGCAGTGTTTTGGAGATGCCAGTACTATAAGATGACCACCAAGAACAGCAACAGCAGTGGAGTACAGGCATCTGGAGCCTAGAAGGCAAGCTGTATGCTACAAAGGGCAGAGCTGGAGAAGTGACTCAAGCCCTTGAAGGAATCCAGAAGATCGTGAGTGGATCCCAGACATTAGACGGTTGGAGTTTGATTTTGCTTTTGATTGTGACTGTGCCCTGATATATTTTCCCTCCTGAAGGAAGAAGGTATTTTAGTGGAGCTCACAGTTAAGAGACTTTGGTAAAAAGACTTTGGATTCTAAGAGATTGGATATTTTTAAAGGGATTGAAATTTTGATATGTAAGAATTTGCAAAGACTGTGGGACTTTTAAAGTTATTTAGATCTTGGGGATGAATAAGAAAGTAAGGGTTGAAGCTTAATAGTGATGTATTTGTGCGTCAAGTTGACAAGGGATAAATTATACTGGCTAGTTTTGTGTGTCAACTTGACACAAGGTGGAGTTATCACAGAGAAAGGCGTTTCAGTTGAGAAAATGCCTCCATGAGATCCAGAGGTAAGGCATTTTCTCAATTAGTAATCAAGGGGGGAGGGCCCCTTGTGGGTGGTAGTCTTGGGCTCTATAAGAAAGCCAGCTGAGCAAGCCAGGAGAAGCAAGCAAGCCAGTAAGTTACATTCCTCCATAGCCTCTGCATCAGCTCCTGCTCCTTGACCTGCTTGAGTTACAGTCCTGACTTCCTTTAGTGATGAACAGCAGCGTGGAAGAGTAAGCTCAATAAACCCTTTTCTCTCCAACTTGCTTCTTGTTCATGATGTTTGCACAGGAATAGAAGCCCTGACTGAGACAGAGGGCATCCCTTCTGTTTCCTTTATTGAGCATTCAGCTATTCCTAAGGCCATTCAGGACCTCTTCCCTTCCCTTTGGGAATCCTAGATTAGATATGCCCACATGCACTCTTTACTGAAGAAGGGCACTGGGATATGATGTAGACTTTACTGACATTCAATCTGCAGCCTCTTTTTGATGAAGTTACAGAGACCTCTAAATTCAAGGTACCCTCCTAGGCTAAAGTGTGCAGTAATCAGATGCCTAACCTCTGTCCCAGGTTCCTATTTTGTTTAACTTTTTCAGGAACGTGGACGGGAGATTGGTCTTTTTACTTAGCATTTCCTCCAAACAGAAACATTTCCTCCTGGAGTGAAAGCTAGGCTCAGGAAGAAAACAAAATTTACAAGGATTAGAAAGCTCCTAAAATTTATAGAATCCACAAACCCTTTCCTCAAGGTTATATAAGCAGTAAAAAAAAAAAAAAAAATTACTGAGAAGACACTTTCTCTCTTGTTGAGCTGCCCGCAAGTTGTTCAGGGAACTCCAGAGATTCAGGCTTCATGAATCCTGTGTGCTGGAGTAGGGCTTTGTGGTGACGCAACTGTTCTGGAATCACCCCTATGCCTGGAAGTAATTCCTTATCAATAATTTGTTTTAAGTAATCCCAACAAACTCACCCATTCACTAAGCTAGATTTAAGCGGAATAATTTCTTTGGTATGTTATTGGTGCCTTATCTGGGGTGAATGGATATTTGTTAATGCCTCTACAGGAAAAAGATACTTGGGATCAGGCAAAGTATTTCTGGAAATGGATTTGCATGTGATCTCATTTGACCACTTCCATAAGAAAGTGTGTAGATAGCTAATCCAGATGAGTCTGTCAATAGTCCCTTAAACACTGTATCCTCCTCTATTCTATGACAGGAAAAGTAAGTTTTAACAATAGTTGATTTGTCTAGCATCACTACTGATAACATCAAGAAAAACTCCTTTTTGAGGACTCAAAAAATGCTCTTGTCCAAGTCAGTTTCTAATTCCTACCAGAAACCTAATACTACAGAACTCTGAGCACAAGCTGCATACCGTCATCATCTTCATTCTAGTGGCACAATGCTTCTGGGCTCTGGTTGGGCATAGGCACACATACATAGGCTTTTCAGGAGAAATCCTAGTTCTGAATAGACCTCTGGATCTTTCCAACACACTACCTTGCTCCCTGTGGCATTTTGAGACCCACAGGACTTCTCTGTGACTTTTCACAGAAATCTTTGCTGGCATAAATATAGAATGTCCAGGCATTCAATTGCAGAGTTCCCATCCTCCTTCTAAATTAGGAAAGTTGGTTTAACATAATGTTAGATACATGGTTATGAAGAGAGAGAATACAAGGAGGAGGAATAGCAAGGGACAGGAGACATGGCTCTAATTCCAGCAATGAATGGTACATCTGGGCTTCCAGGGTAAGGGATTAGCAACTAAACTGGCAAAAGATGCTCCACTCAGCAGCATACCTTTTGGAAATGTGATCCATTTGTGGAGCACTAATAATTAGAAGCCATAAAATATAGCCCTGTCTACCTTTATTTTATAAACAAACCAGAGAGATGCAGGATTGTTAGCACACATTTTCTGATCATCTACAAAGACTGACAGTACCAACCAAGTATTCTTTTTCCTACAGAAGCTTGAAGGACACCACCATATTGGTGCCTACCTAATTTTCTGATACGTTAAGCAATGTCCTTACCTGATTCTTTCTCCTCTCTGTAAACCCTTATCTGAGCATTCGAAATATATAGATAGGACACAATACCCATGTCAAATGTTTCTGTTTGGCCTTTCTTCCTGAGGAGGTTTGATATTTTATTCTCTCTTAATCGTCAGTTCTACTGCAATTAGTGGGTTCTAATCATAGATGTACATAGAAAAGGAAGGAGACATTTGTGAGAGATGAAGCAAAAGAATGAAACTCACAATTTTCCTACATAGGCCAACCTGGAGACAGCCTATAATCTGATGCTGTGGTTTGGCGAAGGAAACTATCCTAACCTGCCTTCTTCATGCTTGCCCAAAGTAAAAAACGTTACCTCTGATTATAGCATCATCAGCCTCCCAGTAATGTGGGCTCCATGCTTGCCTCATTGCTTTAGTGTGTGTGTGTGTGTGTGTGTGTGTGCGTGTGTGTGTGTGTGTGTGTGTGTGTGTTAGGATGGGTTGATAATAGGCATAGAAACTGGCTTTAAACAACCAAATGACTTTCATTTATAGGAAAGAGTAATAGATTTCATCTTCATGATTTTATATGCTCACTGTGGGCTAAAGAAATCTAGACCCAGAAAGGCACATAACACATCATGGAAAGAAGATAATTTCTTATCACTGAGACTGTTCAAGGAAAGACTGAACTGCCATATGTTGTGGAATGCCTGCTAGAGGATTAGGGGCAAAGTATTACAAGACCCATCCACTTTAGAACCTGATACTCCCCAGCTCCCTAGGTCAGAGTCATTCCTTTGACCCACTGTTTTACTAGGCTTTAGTCCTCAGCATGTGACTAGGTTCTTAGAAATCACTGAAAGCCACCTTGTCTCTGGGCAAGTTAGCGGTTTCTGCAGCTTGCTGCTTGTTGACAGCTCTATTGGAGTCAATCCAGGAGCACAGATGGCAATTTCTATCTCATAAATCCAAAGGAAGTAGTCTGATCATACTTTATGATATGAAACTGATAAGAAAGTCTCCTCCCTGAGGACCAGCTCTCATACTATCCACAAGTACTATGTATGCAAGCTGCCAATGGAGAAAAGCAGCCAATAGTCCTATCCAGCTCTAATTCCAATGAACCACCATGACAAGAAGCATTGCTAGATATCTTCAAGGTACAATATTGGTACTTTTTATCTTGGTAGGTAACCAACAGATACATAATTGTACTTAAGGCATACTCAGTGTAAGGGAAATCACTTTGAGTACTGTAAACCTGGGCAACTCTTTGTGATTTAAATGGTCAAAGACTCCAGAAAAGAATGTAATACTCCCATTTTTCTAAACAATATACGTTCTAATTGTATTCTAAATACTTATTACTTATACTCACATATTTCAATGCTATGTGGATGACCACCTTGTTAGTTCCTTCTCTGCTCTTTTTTTTTCTGGGCAGCCTGTTCATCTGAGCATCAACTTCAAGCTTATACCACATAGGAATGTTAACTGTCACAGTGGAAATCTACTTTATAGCTGGCATTCACATTTTTTTCATATAACCAATTTTGGCTTTAATACTTTCTTTATAAAGAACTTATATCAGCAACATATATTTCTTCTTCTCCTTTTGACACCTCATGCTACCAAAGGTTTAGAATACGTCAATGCCCAGCCTGAATTAGGTTTAAAAAATCTTGTCAGATATCCTCCTCCATCTTCAGTCTTTGGTTTCCGTTTGGCTCCATCAGGCCAAATACTTTCCTCTAAAGATAAGCCTATCAGAATCCTCCAAAGCTGTGATTATGTTATCTTACATGGCATGGTAAGTTTTCAGAAAGGATGAAGTTAAGGAACTTAAAATGGAGATTATGCCAGATCACGTGGTAGCACCAATGTACTCACATGGGAAAAGGTGATGTGACAGGGAAGTCAAAGTCAGGTGATAGTTTACTGGCTTTGAAGACAAAGGGAGGCCACATTCCAGTGAATTCAGTGGCTTCTAGGATCCAGAAAGAGCAATAACACAGATTCCCCATGACAGACTCCAGATAGAACGCAGGCCTGCTGACTCATTTTGGATTTCTGAGCACTTCTTCAAGAGTCAGTTTCCTGCTCTGTAAAAGGGCAATGATAGAACCATAATCCCAGAGTCTTAGTGTAGTGAACAGTATTACACAAATTTTGATCAGCATGTTAAGCTTATGTAAGGTGATGCAGTATTAGAGGAGCTGGGCAAAGGATAGTGTGAACTCTATTATATAGTTTTGCAACTTCTCTATCACTTCATGACTGATACATGACATCCCACCTACAGAAATATTTTAGAAAAAATCCTAAAGAATCACCTTTTTCCATGGATACTTTCACAAAACTTCTGAATCAACAGATGAAAAAGAAGGGCTAAAGCACACCATGAGGTTCTGGCCAGGTATGGGTTGCAAAAGAAGACAGCTAGAGTAGGGAGAGATAGATGCTCTCAACTCTTCTCTTGCAGGCTGATCAATGCAAAGAGCAATGTGGCTCACTTGTCTTTGTGGGGAGGGAGGTGATGTGCTAGGTCTAGGGTAAGGGAAGACAGTAGTGCCCTTACTCCTGGGCATTGTTCTCTCTAAGGCTGCATTTAGACAAAAAAATGATCCTGTGTGTTTCTTTGAACATTCATAGTCAGCAGATAATTTGTTGTCCTTTCTTCTAGAAGCTCTTAGGATTTAAATGGATATTTGATAGTCTACAAAAATGCTTGGCTAACAACAAGAACAACAGAAACAAACACCACCATCACCACCACCATTGTGGATTAAACTAGCAACAGGCTTGTTCAGTCTAGCCTTGAGCCTTCCAATCTAAAACTCCGTGCTTCAGAAGGTATTTAGCAGTCTTCTAGGCAGATGTTGACGACCAGAGACTACAATGTTTTGCAGTGCTCAGAAAGTACAAGCCTGGGACAATCCACATATCCTTGATCATACAGTGACTTCATTTTGAGTAAAGGGAAGAGGCAGGTTCCACCTCCATTTTACCTATAAGTTCAACCTCCACACAGGACATTGAATCTCAAATAAAGCCCTTGTCTGAGAAAAAGGCAGATGTGGAAATGTCCATTATCCCCTCTAAGGTAAATCAAAGACAGGTAAATCAAAGACAGCAATGAGCCCTAAGGAGACAGTCCGGGGCTCTGTTCCTCAGTGAGGCCTACTGATAAGGCATTCCCTGTCAGACCTAGTGTCCTTTTCAAGCCACTATTCCAGATACATCTACTGGTTTTTATCTTCCTCGTCATATTTTGTTCCTACCAACCTCCATCCCACCCTTCTTAAATATAGATACCTACTGGCTCCTCATCTGGTACTAATTTACTCCTCTTTCTAGGTACCCACTTGAGTCACCTTCTTTGCTATAGTGGGCCATAAACTCTTTGGTTCTCCTGTTACATCCAATCACCAAGATTAGGATTCTTCTGTTTCATAATATTTTATTGATTATTTGAGAATGTCACATCATGAACCCCGAGCCCCCTCACTATCCAGTCCTCCCCATTCTACCCTCCTACCTATGGGTCCTCCCTGCTCCCCCAAAAAGAATTTTAAAAGTTAATTAGTGTTGCTTATATATTCACTGGAGCATGGTCAAACTCCCCATGGACAGCCCCTTAAAGAAAACTGAAACCTTCCCTATCCAGATGCCCTCCAGAAGCCATTAACTGTGGAGAGCTATACTTCAGCATCTTCATCACAATTTTTAAGATTTCTCTTTGATGGCTTTCTGTCTAGGTTGTTACATTTGGGGGGAGGGGGAGGGGGATAGTGGTTGTCACAGAAGCCTTCTATGTCTGTCTTTCTTAACTGTGAATCTGCAGTAATAAATACCATGCAAAAGTAGCTTCCTTAACTTTTATACTCAGCAGGAGCATGGGTCAGGAATTTACACATGGTTTCTGGCAACAGCACAGACCATTGACATCCACCTGGTCTCTGGTGTCAGTAGATACCATGGGCCTCAGCATGGTCTTGGGTGACAGTACAGATCATGGACAACAACACAGCCCTCTGCTGCAGCATGGGCCATGGATACCATCATAGCCCTCACAGCAGTATAGGCCAAGGGCATCAGCATGGCCTAATGTGGCAGCACAGGCCACACACATCAATATGGTTCCTATCAGGAACATAGCCCTTAGACATCAACATGGCTTCAGGTAGCCTCACAGACCATGGACATCCACATGGTCTTCAGTGGTAACAAATGCCATGGTCATTAACACAGACTCTGGCACGGACCCAAGCATGACCCTCAACAGCAACCTGGACCTGGATATCACCACAGCCTCAGGTAGCAGTGCAGGCCACCCACATCAATATGGCCCCTCATGGCAGCACTGCCCACGGACAACAACATGGATTCATTCTGTAAGGCTCTCTCACTATAGTTAGTGGCCTTATCAAGAAGCAGGCACAAAATCAGCCTTATTAGATCCTGGGAAATATGGCAAAATGGGAAATGTTGATTAAATGAGTAGAGTAACTCAGCCAGGGAATAAAGGAGGTTCCTGACTACTGGAAAAGCCAAATTTAGGACTTCTCTCCAAGGCCGTCTTTTAGTTGTCAATTCATATGTGAAATGGGACAGATTTGTTTATATAGCATGACTAACACAGGACTTTTTACAAAAGAAACCCAAAGTGTGTAGAGACCCCCCTTCTGTCCCCCAGGGACTGATAACATACTGGGCTCTCTATTGCTTGCTTCTCTCTCTCTCTCTCTCTCTCTCTCTCTCTCTCTCTCTCTCTCTCTGTGTGTGTGTTGTGTTGTGTGTGTGTGTGTGTGTGTGTGTGTGTGTGCGTGTGTGACTGTTAGTTGTTTGACCATGTAAAGGAAAGGGTACTTGGTGAAAGCAGCAATCTATGTCTTCGAAGCTCTCAGCTCGGCATGAGCCAAGTCTGTCTCTTCCTGCCTGACATGATCCCAGAAGTTTCAGGCTTCACTGGCAAGGACAGAGTACTCAGGTTCTTGCCAATTTTCCCATGGCCTAGGCTCCTGAGGACAATAGTGCAGGTTTCCACTTCCTGAGATCCATGGCTTGTCTATATTGGCACAGAAAATACTTTCTATTTACTATTCAGCCAGAAGGGTAGGGCTATTCCTATAGGGCCCCAGTGTAGACTTATTCAGGTGCTTTATCATAGTGCTAATCCTTGTCATCCTGCATACTGCTATAAGTAAGAGACAGCTTAATAATAAGACAGGCAGAAAGGCAAGCAAAAGCTATCTCAGCCTAATGGAAAGCTGGTTCTGATGCAAGACCAATGGTCACAGTGTGAGGCCTTTACTATAAAAACACTCAGAAAATGCTAACTCTCTTTTTCTCAGTAGTCATCAGTTGCCTATGGCTCTTTGTCTAGGGGTGTGACCTCATGAGATTTCCTCCAGTCCATGTTAACATGACCATTGATATTGCCATTGTTCAGATCTTGTTTATGCAGCCATTTCTAGGAGAGTCTGTTTCACAGCAGATTTCCTGGTATTCTGGATCTTATAATCTTTCTGCCCCCCTATTCTGTGATATTCCCTGAGCCTTAGATGCAGGAGCTGTGATGTAGGTGAGTCCATTGGGTCTGGGCTCCCCACAATCTTTTGATCTCCGCATTGTGTCCAATTGTGGTTTTCTGTGATAGTTGTCATTTTCTGTATAGAGAAGCTTATTTGGTAAGACCTGAAACCATATATATACAAAAACACCAACCAGAATTAGAATCAGCAGGTTGTTTTTATATATTTGTGCATGCATACATGCATATATACATACATACACATATACATGAATACATATGTAACAATAATAATCAGAAAAGAAGAGACTTGTGCTTAGGAATAGCTAGAAGGAGTTGGAGAGAGGAGCTGTGGGAAGGACTGGAGGGAGGAAAGGAGAAAATCAATGCAATTATATTTTAATTAAAGCATATAATATTTGCTAAAGACATACCTGGTTATATAGGTGACATGATAATACTCTATTTTCCTTTCTCACCAAAAAGTCATCACATGTATGTGCTTTTTCACTTTGGCCTCTCTGGGTTGAATGACTTTCCCAGATGTATCTGTCCCAGACAACCATCCCTCCAAGCAAAGAGAAGGCACCAGACAGTCTTCAATCTGTGCTTGCTGTAATGAGGCTTCCATCAGCATATACACAGAACAAGGAAGCTTGTCATAAGGCAAAGCCAGGCCCCAGTCTTCTAGTGACAATGGGACAACTCCACTGCTAGATAATAGCACCTCATGCATTTCAAAATGGCCAATCTGTACACCTCCTGTTCTTTTAGGATGAAGCCTGTGTCATCAAGGATGGAAAAGGGAGAAAACTTCAGGAAAACTTGCCAGTGGCAGGCCCTCTCTCCATCTGTAGTCTGAAATTGCTACAGGTTAAATAAGACTCACAAGATTCAAGGCTTAGGCTGGGTAATCCTGGGCAGCCTTGCTGTTTCTCTTGGCCTCTTTTCCATGTCAAGCAGACACATAGAGAGCTTCCAGCCAGAGTATCACATGGGTGTCTCCCAAAAAATCTTGTCCATGGTCCTTCCAGGCTCTCACTGGTCAGAGTTCTGGTAAGAGGACCTAAAAATGCCCTTGAGGGTCATCTATTCTAATAGTCCCATTGTACAAATGGAGAAATAGAGGCCTGGAGAAGGAAGGTGTTTGCCCATGGCACCTGACAGAAAACTATGCCCTTTCATCTCTCTTCATTTATAATTAAGCCTTTTACTTAAAGACAACAGCAGATTCACATGCAGTTGTGGCAAAATAAAAGACAATGCTTTGTTTTTAATGCCCCACGAGACATACCTCACTTTTGTAAATGATTCCATGGTGAAGATGGCATGACTTTGTGTGCATATATAAAGTAGGAAGGAGTAACAGCAACAGAAGGCTACTGTTCCATGAATATGTCACATATGCTTTGTCCCCAGCTGAAACTGCAGAAAGAATCTCTCTTTGCCTTTTTGTTAAATTCAAGGATATTTAAAAATTGGATCTAAATGGTCCATTCTGCCCATTAATCCATTTGGTTTCTCCCAGCCCTTCTCCAATGTTTACTCTACTTCCTGCCCTGGCACTCATTTCCTTTCACTCTAAGAATTGAGCCTCTGTAAATCAAAGATGCTAGAAGGCTTCATATCTACTGCATATCGCTCCACATCAGAAAACCCTTGACCCTGGGCAGGTAGTTATTGGTCTCACAGAGTCAGAGAGGTCCATGTGGCTAAAGTATGTGCTGTGAGTCCCTGGTTTTTCATGGAGCCACAGCTTCTCTTTGGTACCTTCCCCTTTCCTCTAAGCCTCCAGACATGCCAGCAAACCACCCCTGCCCAACCAACATCTATCAAAAAGGACCAGATTTCTATTGTCAGCCCTCTCTGGTCAAGTCTGACTTTTATTTCTTCTCAAGCTTTAAATACCACCAAGTGATTATAATTTATCCTGACAGCATCTCTTTGGAGAGATTCTTTTACTTAAAAAAAATCCTTCTTTTCTGGTGATAGGGTAGTGGGGGAGTTTTTGTATAGTCTTCTCAGTATTGATCACATTTCACATTGGTTTATAGTCATGGGCAATTTTCTCTGTCACACGTATATAAACAGTATCTGCAGTAGACACCAACAGAAGATTCCAATTACCTCCTTTAGTCGGACTTTTCATTTCCTAGCTGCAGTAAAAATTGAATGAAAACTCCAGAACAAAACACAATGGGCAAGAAAACTGGACCACTGGAGACTTGGCCACAGGTAGTAGTGGTGTTACCATCATGCACAGGCTTGGGGCCCAAGGGAAGAGAAATAACCAATGTGATGGTTTGGGAAGCTAAGCAAGGGGAATTTTAGAAGTTCAACCATATCCTTTTCTTCTGACCTGACACGTCTAGGACAGCGCTGTTCTGTAGGAATTTCTGCAACAATGGACCTGTTCTAGGTTGGCTGTGCAATCCAGCAGGCACTATGAATGTGTACCTGTGGAATACTTGAAATACAGTTAATATAATTGAGGAAATGAACTTTTATGTCTAATTTAAACTTTAAATCTCCATACGTAGAATGTGGCTACCTTAGTGCAAAGAACGGAAGTCAAGTGAAAACAACTTTCTTGAAATACATCTACCTATGGCCCTACCCCACACCATTACAGCTCCTTCAAGGAGTGCTTCCTTTTTGAGAATGTTGCTGTGTTACTTTTTCCGCCAACAATTTGGTCAAACCTATAGCCTTATTTTCACAGATTGAAGAAAAAGCACAGCCTAGCGTAGTCTTGCTAAGCATGTCTTGCCAAGGATCCCCATATGAGCATTGTGTACCTGTGACTACCTGTCAGGCTACAGAAAACACTTGAAACCCAGCCCCAGGATCAGAGGATATAGGTTGCTCTCAAATTCAGTCTTCTGTGACCTTAACTACAAGCCACACAGCTTCTCCTAATGTGGTCAAGTAAGCTTTAGCAGCTAAAAAAGAGAAATGTGCATGGAGTTGAGAAGAGAGAGAGAATAAAGTGAGAGGCTTTAAATTCCACTGTAACAGGAGGACCAGGCTGAGAACTCAAATTCTTTAGGGAAGAGAAGAATAGACATATGAGACACCAAGATCACAGGTCCCCTGAATCTTGGAAGTGTGGGCAGCTCCTGCAGTTATTACTAAGAAAGACTTACTGAGTGCTAGCATGCATTATACAGACAATATCAAAAATGGCCACCCACAAGAGCCTGGTGTCTGTAGCTCATATCCCTGCTCTGCTCCCACTCTAATAGTGAGATGGGCTGACCAGGGCAAAGCCTGACTGCTTTCTATCCTGTGGTGTCACACAACTCAGGTCAATGAAGTAGACCCCTAACTTCCAGCTAGCAAGCTCTGACTTGGAACGCACAAAAAAAAAAAAAAAAAAAAAAAAAAAAAAAAAAGAAGAAGAAGAAGAAGAAGAAGAAGAAGAAGAAGAAGAAGAAGAAGAAGAAGAAGAAGAACAAGGTACTGGGAGAATGTGGATGAAAAAGAGGAAACTTTGAAGTGGGCCTCACAAGATAGAAATGTCATAGAAGGAAATGAAGATGAGATCCAGATTTAGACAGATCTGAGTAGAAATACAGACTATGTTATATATAGGCTGGCACTATGTATGAAACATTTATGTGCCTGAGGTTCTTCATTTGGCATGCCAAAGTAATAATATTGTTTCTCTGCTCTGGGGCCTGACACAGAGACGTCCCCTGTCTAAATGAAAAGTTACTTTAAAAGCACTTAGTCCATACTTGAATATATTGGGCTGTTCCCATAAAGTATAATTTAAAAACAGAAAGTAATTTCAAGTTGTCAATAGGCTTGGAAAAGAGGAGCTGTTTGGGCTCAGGCATAGCACAGAGAAACAGACTATCACTAGGGAGTCCCAGATAGTCAAGGGAGAGTAAAGTACACCGTAAGAAAGAAGGTTTGGCACAAAGTCTAAACACAGATCTCCACAAAGGATTTGGAATATCACTTTTGACTTTGGACTGCAGCCTGTGGGCTTCAGAGAGCCATTAGATGGTTTTGAGCAATGGAGCAACATGTCTGTGTTGTGCAGGAACAAAACAGACAATGGAAAACCAGGGCAGACAATGACTGGCTTATTCTGTATGGCTGCTTAGGATGAAGCCCTGAGAATTCATGGCTCTGAAGAACTCCCAGGGAAGAGGCACCAAGTGGAGTTTGTTTTTGTGACAGCATGGTCAATTGAGGAGGGTGATGGCATAGCTGAGCGATTGCCAGTAGAAAAGAGGCAGCAGCCAGCTGTCAGCACCTACCAAGTACCAAGAGGGATTGCCTGAGGTGCTATTTTACTAAAGTGTTTCTTATTTGAGTTTTATGATCAAGTAAAGTGTTTGCAAGCATCCAATGCCAGAAGGTACCAGGAGTGCAGAACTTGTGCTGCTTCCCCGTTATATGCAGGATGCAGCCTATAGTACTGTCTTTGATGGCAAATCTCCAGACACTGAGAACTATAGAGCCCAATCGTCAGCACCCAGAGATAGGAAGAAGCAGAGATGTTGTGCCCCAGTGACAGTCAAGAGAGCAAAAAAGAAGCAAAGGCCCAGACCCTTCCGCTGGTCCTGCCCCACCACCTACCTCCCACATGGAGCTCCCTGCTATTGCTTAGCATTCAAGCCTATAGTCACTTAGTTTCTGGTTCCTGGAGGCAAGCTGAGGGGCTGAATGTTGTAAACAAGTGGATTAATATGGGTTTGAATTCTTAGACAAATGAGATTAGAGCTGCCTAGGGATGAGACTGAAGAGGCCCTCACATGGGATTCCAGAGACTGCCTGTGCTTGTGGCTCTCTAGAAAACTGAGCATGAACCTAAAGGCCCTGAACTACATTCCCTTCCCTAAAAGACTAGCATTTTAGAAATGAACACTCTTCCCAGGAAATCCTGAAGGAAGCCCTTCCAGGGAATTGTCTTGTAGTGCTTACTGTTGCCTGGGTGCAGGATCTTTGCAGGCCAGCACTGGCTTCCAGAGCAAGGCTGCAGGAATTGATATCCTCCAGAGGCCTGGCATGAGTGCAGAGATGGCATACGTTTCTGGCCTTCAGTAGCAACGCGCGCTTTTATGGATGGACTGGGAAAGCCAAGACTTTGGATATCTTGCTGGGGAATGGGACTCACACATATCTAGAATGTTCTAATTGGTGCCAAGCTATTTTGTGATTTTTTTTGTCTCATGATCAATACATACAGCCAAAAATATAAAGAGCATGCCAGCTTCTAACATGACTACCACTTTACCCTAGTAACAAATATTGCCATCTAAAAAGTATGATAAATAACATGGTTTTGGTATCTGTGCATGTTCTATAAAACATACACAGAAGGCTTATGAGAGAGAGAGAGAGAGAGAGAGAGAGAGAGAGAGAGAGAGAGAGAGAGAAGACACAAAGAACCTTGGGGTCAACATCTACATTTCCAGGCTGTAGAAGATAAGCTTAGGAATAGATGGAATGCAGGCAGTGTCCTATGTACTTGCAAAACATTTTACCATGTACTTGAAGATAAAGCATGGGCAGCGGGCAAGAGCAAGGGACCAAGAACCAGACCCCTTAGCTGGGGTGCAAGCTAGGGCAAGTCTTTTAAGCTCTCTGGACCATATTTTCCTCTAGTGCAGAGAGCAGCTCTTCTGAGGACTTAGCAAAACAATACGGATATCTTTAGATCTACCTAGCACATAACATGGTCTGTGAATATGTTCAACTAAAAAAAAAATAATCAGGATTCAATATAAGAGTCGTCTAACCTGGGCAGGATAATCATCAGCCCATTGGACAGATTGGAAAGCAGGCTCTGTGAGCTTTAATATATAGAGTTAGTCAGTGAAAGAGGCTTTGGACTTCATCCTTGCAGCACTTTACAGGAAACTAACCACGGAGGATGCATCCTGTTCCATTGCTCTCTTCACAGCTAGAAGGTTAATGCATTTTTTGTTAACCCAAGCTGCAACAAGCCAGACATCTTTATCATACATACTTTTCTAAAGATTGAAGTGGCTTATAAGAAGTGCATCGATGAAACAAATCTGCAGAAGTAAAACTTTAAAGAGAGAGGTCAGAAACATTCAGAGGAAGGAGAGAGAACATTTCACTGGGACTTGAGGGTGAGATCATTGGGACCAAAATACACTTGGCTCTGAGATCTTGGCAGCCAACATACAGGAACAATGCAGGCAGACTTCAACCAGCATTGCCAATAGGAACATTTCTAGATAGGAATGGTGGCATGGTGGGGGCTGGGTTGCAATGGTAGAAGAAAGGAAGTTCCATGTATGTCCCAAGGCTTCACTCCAGAGATACCACGGTCTATGTGGGCAGGTTACAGATTTCTGAGATGGTTGGATCACACCAGATACCCAGGTTGGACGCTTGGAGGGGCAGGACGTGAGAGGCCAGGTTCGGTGGGACTACAGAGGCCTAGGCGCTAGAAAACGCTCCTTTAAGAAACATCTAGACCACAGCAGCATGGAGAGGGAATAGTTTCTGAGTCAGTTACAAAAGTGTGAAGAGCTGCATCCTATTCCATGCAGGCAGATATAAAAGGCTCAATGATTCTCTGCCCTTCCACGTGCCTCTGCTATTAGCCACCTATGTCGTGAGTGGATCCAAAGTTTCATTTAGTTATGTCAGGGGTAAAGACATGAAAGATGAGAAAACCATGAAGTGCTAGGAGAAGAGAGAGATACTGATAGCTTAGAAAGCAGAAATTGTGTATCTTTTAAAAATAGTACCTCATCAATACACACCCATGCAAAGCATTATGTATTGAACTGTATTGCCTCAAAATTTATATGCTGAAGTCCTAATCCCCAATAACTCAAGTGACATTATTTGGAACAGGAATATTGCAGATAAAGGTAGTTAACATAATGATATACTGGACTGGAATGACCAATGCTATTATACGGAGGGGAAACACTACAGGGAGAAAATGCTATATAAAGATGAAAGTAGCAAAGAGATGCTACTGCCAGGCAGGGAATGGCAGAAAGTGCTGGCCTTGCCAAAGAGGATGGCAAACAGGTATGGAACAGCTTCTACTTCTCAACACTTAGGAGCCAGCTTTATTGATAGCTTAGATTTCCATGATCCAAGACTCTCATCCTGCTCATAGTATTTCGTTCTAGTAGCAGTCCCACAATACTATACATATATCATATTCTTCTCCTTCTCTCCATAATCCTTTAGGTATAAATTGCTTTTTCTGTGACTGTAATATAAAAGAGATACATTCCTAGAGATGTATGGCACAGCAGGGGCTGTGTATATGTATGAATATTAGCTAGATTTAAATCAACTTCTCTGCATTTCATACCAATATAGAAGTATAGAATAAGGACAACTCTCTTGCATTGTATGGTATTCTGTTGATTCTTTCAACACTAACAGTACTGCTTAACAGGCCATCAACACAGGGTGGTTGATCACATTCTCTAGAGCTCACAGATGAAGAAACCATGATGCCATAAAGTAAGATGTTTTTGCAATAAGGTGAGATGTTTTGGTCATGGCTGTATGACTAGGAAGTAACAGCACATGCAGTCTCCACTGTGCTAGACCAGTGCCTGACAACGCCCAAGCCTATGTGTACTGAAGAGGCAAATGTGCTTGTTAGAAGAATAAATGGCTAAATCTTGAGGCAAAAGTCTTGTTGACTTCCCAGCACTTCCTCCATGCCTTCCCAGGCTGCATGGTGATATTCTACCTATTTCATTCATGACTATTTTTCCTACTTTGGCTCATTACGACTCTGTCTTTCCACAGACTCCAATCATATTCCTACCTTAATCCTGGCCTGTCCTCTTTCCCACTGGAGCAGCCAACAATAGGTATCAAAGCTCCTTAATGTTTTTTTTTCATTTCATTTGCAACTTGATGAGATCTAAGAAGTGAAGTAAAATGCATAAATTTGTGCTATTCTATTTTACCACTGAAGCAAAGTTCATCGTCACTGGTATAGCTGGGGTTTGGATTGAGATTCAAATTTCAGACTCCAAGTTTAAGGTTATTTTTATACCAATGCACTTTTTTATATCAAGCACTTACCATAAAGCAGTTACTGTCTTAGGTGCACAGAGGACACAGTATCATTGAACCTGTCTACAAATAATATAGAGACAGAAACTGAGATGAAGGAAGTAATCTGCCTAAAGTGGCAAGGCACAGAAGTGGTAAAACTAGGATGTGATTATAGGTCTGGTCAAGTCTATCCCTGGCAGACAGCACATGCACCCAGAGCTGCCTCTCCTGGGTCTCTTCCAGAGATGAAGACTTTAAAAAGTGGCCAGCATGAAAGGTTGGTCCTCAGATCCCAGTGGATGTTTTTAATGAATGGCCTCAAATGCCCATCAACCAACTAGTAGACCAGTAAAACATCCAGGGAGTCTCTTGGCTCAGGACTGAGGTCTTAACACATGTTTCTAGATCATCTCATTCCTTCCTCCTAACTCCTGAAACCTGTGGGCCATCTCTCCTAAATCCTGGTAAACAGCAACCCTGCAGGAATCCTCTAGTGACATTTACACCTTCATCTTAACTGGTCTAGAGCACAGCTCTCACCAATATTATCCTGTTGTCCCATGTCAATGACATGTCAGGGACAAGAACCTTTGAAAGCAAATCATTCCAGGAAGCTTTCTGGACTTAACCTGAGAGTCCATAGAAACAGTAGTCATTTTCACCTGGACTATCTCCCTCTGTTCATGGAGCCAGTGGCTATGGCCTATGCAGTGCTCTGCCTGCTGGAGTTGATAATGCAGCTCACCTTCCTTCATCGCTTCATCACAAGTGCTTGACCCCTAAACCTAACTCGGGAGAAGGAGAAAAATCTTCCTAGAGAGAAATAAATTATTTCCTCTAAGAATTCTAAGCTCTAGAGATTTGCAAGGGAAAAGCACAGATGCTAAACTACCATGCTGGGGAGGAAGGCAGGTGCCAGGCTAAATAAAGAAATGTGAGCACATACACAGAGAACACGCTCCTTTATTTCCACAGAGAGGCACAAATGTATATTAATGAGGATTTTGAATGCCAAGAAATCAAATAATGACATAAACATCACACTCAGCCCTAAAGCAGCAGAACTGGCTACAATCATGCACTATGGAAAGGGCAAAGGATGACTTGGGGCCATGACTCTGAAGACTGAAGCTTCACAGAAGCAACTGCTCTACTTAGAAGACTACAACTTGATACCATGGGTCAGAGCCACTCTTGGCCTTAGCCAATGATACAAGAGTGAGGCTTTGGGAAGCTGTTGCAGATTTCAAAGGCAAAAGGGCAAAAATGGTCTAGGTCTCATGTTCTAGACTGAAAACTCTACATGAAATCTGAGGCAAATCTCTTTCCTGTTTCCAAGAGGCACACACTCCTTTAGATGCAGTGAGGGTTGAGGTAGAGAGAGGCTAGCAAGGAGACAACCTAAAGATGGCAGCCTCTTCTCACACTCTTTACAACACAAGGAAGCTCATGAAGGCTTGTGTTTGTCTGCTCCATTCTAGGCCTATGCGCAGCTCCTTTCTGCTGGCCAAATATAAGAGACAGCTAAATCAATGTCAAAATCAAGTCCTACTTTGTAGCTATGGTGGTTAAGTATCTTTTTGGCTGCCCAGATAAGAACCTGAAAGTATCATTTATTAATTTCCCCAGCTGTTCTTTGATCCCAAGGCACATTTTAACACAACTCAAACTCAGGCAATTAGTTTTTCAATCAGTGTCAATGATGAAAAAACACATGGCCAGCAGAAAATCTACCACATTATTCCATTTTCAGGAGCTATAATGGTAGTGGGGCCAGAGGACATAAGTGGTGTTGTTGGTGGACAAATGAGAAAGTCTAAGGCTTAGTGATGCAACAAAGATGTTACAACAAAAACTCTAAATTGTGATTTTGTTTGTGCATCTAGACATATGGACACTGACCCTTATTTGCGATAATCTATGCCATTATCCTTCCTGCTTAAGTTTTCCAGAGCTAACTTCTATTGTGTATGACCAAGAATCCTGACGCAACCCATAATTTTATGTTAAAATCCTAGAATATATTCTTCTATTCTCTCCATAGTCCTGTCACCCTTTGAAATCCAATACAAATCTCCCATCTTCTAAAAAGCACAGCCTAAGTATTCCATTTATTCTAACAATATTCTTTAGGGTTATGAGCCAGGCATTCTGCTAAGTATTGAGGATGTGACAACAAGTTGCCCACTGTTCACTTTGCAAAAGTTTCTGTCATTGTAATAATTGATTAATAATCAGGACAGGTGGTGAATATGAATCCATGACACATGCCTGAACCATGATAGGGAACTTAGAGATGAAAAATTAAGACTACCAACTTTGATAATAGAGGACAAGCTGTCACATCAAAAGAGATAAATATTCTAGTCAATGTATTAAAAAGTTTCTGTAAAGTATTAAAGATTTATAAAGATAATTATTATTGTGGCAAGATACCAGAAAGATGAACATCATATCTAGTGATATTTTGCTGTGAAGAAATAAAAATATAATTAAAATATAATTGTGTAAAAATGTTATGAAAAAATACAATAATTAAAATAATGGGCTATACAAGATGGGTATAATAACAGATAATACACCACAGAAGGAAGAATTAATGAACTGGAATATATGTCAAGGGAAAATAGCCAGATTGTGCATGGAGACACAAGTGTAGAAAATACTAAAAAGAGTGTAGGACATAAAAAGGGCAGAATAAATAATCTGTGAGAATGTAGCATCAGTGGAAGAATGAGAGAAGACTAGAAGAACAAGACATTAAACAAACATGCTGAGGAAGAAGATACTTCTTAGGCAAGATCCACTAGACTAAGGACATTTCAAAGAGAGAAGGCATCAAAATACAGATTTGCAATCTCTTTTCAGCTCAATCATATAGTGTATATACAAAACAATTCTCTGAGTTTTCTTTTAACATGGGATTTCAGGAAAGTATTAAAATCTATTTTGAGAATAATCAAAATCAAAACTAACAAAGAAGAGCAGAAGAGCTATAGAAAGAGAGTATATGGTGTATGTATGTATGTATATCCGTGCACACACATATATACATATGCATATCCACAAACACAAATATATGTATGCACAACTATATGCATTTTGAATAAAGGAAAAGTT
This sequence comes from Uromys caudimaculatus, assembly GCA_028551405.1. Classification (NCBI taxonomy): domain Eukaryota; kingdom Metazoa; phylum Chordata; class Mammalia; order Rodentia; family Muridae; genus Uromys; species Uromys caudimaculatus. The sequence continues at coordinate 110,353,826 of CM052722.1, read as the reverse complement.
AATAGCATATTCTAATTATAGTAATTAAGTTGGTGTGATATGTGAAGGACACAGGTTTAAATTGGATCTACCCTAGGTGTAGTGTGAGTTACCACCACTGTAAAAATTCACCTTTTGCTTAAAGTTTGCTACAGGAATTTTGTAAATTTTTACTGATAAAATGCTTTGTGCATATCATTAGCATAAATGTAATTTGATTAATTAAAAATATTGATTAATTAAAATGTGTTCATTTAACATTGAAAAAGTTTGACCTTAGAATGGAATTGTCTCAGTGATTGGCTTATCTTTCTGTAGAAAATAACTTCAAGAAACAGACATAAAACATAAATCTACATGTAGGAGCAGAATGTACCCTTTATTAGTAAAATTTTACTTTAAATCTTTTTGATTGTTGACTTTTAAAGGCTTGTGATTCACTTTATTATGGCTAGATAGGAAAGTCCTCTCTGGTTTCATATGCAATTCTTGCAAATACCGTTTGACTTTGCTTCCCGTCTGTGCTGTGTTTTGTAATGATGATGTCAGTGTTCCAGCTCTATAATGCTGATGTTAGACGGATGTTCTAGTCTTTGCTTCTGAACATGGAACCCATGATAGCCTATAAGACAAATGTATGAATCATGGATTTTCATTAAATATTACTAAATAGTGTTCAAAAAGGTTTATACACCTCAAAAAGGATGATTTAGAGAGGACCACACTGAGGCACATCCTAGGAAAAAGTGTTGTAGTAAAACTAATAAGAAAATACCCAGATTAGGTAAAATTCAATTATGTAATATGTTGTATTTTGAAAGGTATGGCAATAATGGCATATATACTTAGAATTGAAGATGAAAATATGGAGGATTTCTTCTTCCAAAACTAGGTGAATAACGAGTATCACAGTAGCTCTCCTGCAACAAGCAACCATAAATCTAGACAAAACAGCTACAACAATTGATTCCAGGTGCTAGAAATTAGACACTTCACTTGAGGAAACAGGCATGTTAATACAATTCCTGATAGCAAAGAACTCCAGAATGGCATTGGTTATATGCATGGGAAAACTGTAGTGGAGTGAGCTGAACCCAAGCATCACATGCCAGTCTTACTGTAGAGAGGAACAGAGATCAGAATCTAGGAAGTGTAAAGTGATTGTCATCTGTCAGATAGCGTCAGAATCAGGGGAGGATCACAGGGATACAGAAGCACCAAAAATCCATAGCATCATATGCCAGAACCATTAAACTAAGCTACCATAAACTGAATGACTTCAGCAACACAAATATATTCTCTCAAAGTTCTGGAGGCTAGAAGCTCAAGACCAAGGCCTTAGCAGGACTGAGGACTGATAACTTCTGAGAACTAGGAAGAGAAATAATCTGCTTCCAGATGGTTCCCTTCATCTTGTCTTTATTCTTTATAACTCCTGAAACTGCCTTCCATATATATATATATTTCTGTTCAAAATTATTCTTCTTATAAGGACTCCAACCATTTTGGATTAGAGCCTGCACTAACATACTCACTTTAATTTGGTTACTCTGTCAAGACTATTTCCAAATGAGAAAACATTTGGAAGGACTGGAGGTTGTGAATTCAGTATACAAAATTTGAGAATATAATTCAACATACAAGTCCTAGTGTAGAATCTTCTGAAAGACAATGAGTGAATGTGAGCTATAAATCTAAGGCAATATAATGTTCATGGTGTTAAATATACAATAAAATATTCACAATGCAAGATACTATGAAATTTTGACATGAGAAATCAATTATGTCAACATTAAAATATTTCAGATGGTGATTTTAATCAGCAAGACTTAAAAGAAGCTATGAAAAGTATATTTTACAAACAAATTATTCAAATATGCCATTTGATGAGTGAGGAGATAGGGAATTTAAGCAGAGGAGTGAAAAATTTCTAAGAGAACCAAATGAAACCCTAGAATTGAAAAGGACAATAGCTGAAATTAATAATTCACCAGATGAAGTTAATGAAAGTTTGAAAAGGACCAAAGATTGACTTAGTGAATTTAAAGATACTGCTATAATTTACTTTAAAGATCCTGGTATAATTTATCCAATATGCAATAATATGCTGAGAAGGAAGATGAAGCAGAAAAATGCTGTAAGAAATAGTGGTCAAATATTTCACAAGTTTGATTAAAAACGTTGACTTTTATAACTAAAGGTCTCAGTGAACCTGGAGTAAATAGAAAAAATACTTAATCACACCATAGTCATTTGCTAAAAATCAAGAATAAAAGCTTGAAAAAATCCAGAAGAAAAAAATATGACCTACTCAGGAATGATGATACAAATAATGGCTAACCACTTACCAGAAAAACCAACAAGCAAATAGGCTCTGGAAAAAGATTTTTAAAGTACTTTCAAAACAAACAATCCAACCGAATACCTGGCAAAACTAAGAGTGAAATAAAGGCACTTTCAGAGAAGAAATTGCTGAGAGAATTCATGGCCAGCAGAGACACAGCACTGAAAGGAAAAGAGCATTTCATGGGAACTCAGAACTACAAGAAGGGAATTGAATGTTGTAGATGGTAAAGAAATGGATTGTCATAAATGACCTTTCCTTATTTATTTTGCTTCTCATGATTTATTTAAAATAAAATTGATTTTCAAGATATGACAGAAAATGTTAAGGTAGGATTCATAACATGAAAGAGTAAGGATATGACAACAATATAGCACAAAGCACACAGTATGACTAGTAGATGAAATTATACTTCTTGAAAATAACTACAGTCATATAGTAGTAGAGTCATGAAGAAAAGGAGAAATTCAAAGTGTTGTATAAAGTGGGACACTGATTAACTAAAGCACGTTTTGTTAGCACCAAAAAGATTAAAAATAATAAGAGGTATAACTCAGATATGGAATAATTAAATATTAACCACAGGAAACAGATAAATAATAAACAAGAAAACAGAGAACACACACAAAAAAGCTGAGATAAATTTCAGAGGACCTAGATTCAATTCCCAGCACCCTGTGGCAGCTTATAACTGTAACTGTAATCCCAGGAGATCTGATGCTCTTTCATGATCTGTATAGGACCAGGCATACAAGTGGTAGATGGATATACATTCAGACAAAGTACTCATGCTGATAAATAAAAATTAATTAAAAAATAGAATTGGCTGGGGATGTAGCTCAATAGTAGAGTTTTTATCATGCATCTGTAAGTCTTTTCATTTGATACTTAGTGTCACAAAATATAGAAATTATCATGTCAGGTAAAAGGGAAATCCAATAATATGATATCTATAATGCATAATTTAAATATAGTAACACAGATTTTATGTTTAAAAAATGAAAAAAGTATCACATGAAGAGTATTTGTAAGAAACCTGGCCAATGCAATCATTATCTAAACAATAGTTTAATAGAAGAGAATGATATTGAATTAATAAGAATATATCATAAGAATGAAGAATTACTCTATCAAGAATATACATTTATAAATATATGTGCATAAGCATATGTTTTGGAATATATGGAGCAAGAAAAATTAAGAGGCATAAAAGAGAAACAAATTTGTAGTTATTACTGGGAATTTCAAGACCGATTTTTCTTAGTAAGAGATAGACCAGTTAGAAAAAAAAGGATGAATACATTTAGGTTGTAAATAATATTATTAAGTACCATAACTTAATACTTTTAGAATACCACCTCAACTTCCAAATTCAGTTACATTGTGATTCTCAAACTAGAATGTACTATAAAATAAACATATTGCACATTTGTATCCTTAACAAACACACATGGAAAAATCTCTCATAACAAATAAACCAGTGTGAATTCATTAATATATAAATAGGTTAATATATTATAACCATTAGGTATTTCCAGCGATGCTAGGTTACTTCAACATTCAAAAACCAATGCAACTCAAATTTGAGAACTGCAACTAAATTAGTGCTTAGGGGCCATATTACTATATTAAATGCTTATATTATACAAAGTAAGATCTCAGATCAATAATCTATAAGTTTTTATGTTAAGACTTAGAAAACAGCAAAGTGGGCCTAAAGGAAGATTTATCACAGTTATAAATCCATCTTGCAGTATTGATAAAAGGACGTAACTTGTGGGCAGGTGTTCATGCGCACAGGCGTACACAAACATACATACATACACATACACACACAGACTCAGACAACAAAATAGTTACATAACAGCCCCACACAGTTAATAGACTTTTGACAAACTTACAAACCAATTCAATGGAGAATGACTTAATCTTTTCAATCAATGGGACTGAAGTGATTAAATATCCCTATACGAAAATGTAAACTAAAACTTCTCAATCCATCCCTCAAACCTCACACAGAGTTATGTGAAAAGGTTTATGGCTATAAACGTATTGCTATACAACATTCAAAAGTAAAGAGAAAATATTCACAGCCTATAGTTAAACAAGAGTTCTTAGACATGACATCAAAACAGGATCATAAAAGATGGAAAACAGTGACTTCAGCTTCATAATATATACTTTGTGCTAGAGAGAGGGCTCCACAATTAAGATCACTTGCTACTTTCCTAAAGGATCCAGGTTTGATTTCCAACACCCACATGCAGCTCAAAACCATCTGCAACTGAGCATCTAAAGCCCTCTTCTGACCTCAGTGGACATCACACATGCATATGACAAACAGATCTAAATGTAGTCAAAACATCAATACACATAAAATGATAAAAAATAAACTATTAAAATTTTGCTTTGTAAAATCTCTACTAAAATAATCAAATAAAAGCTACATATTATAGCATAAAAGAAAATATTTGGAAATCATATAGCTAAAAAGAGACCCGTAGCTAGATTGTATGAAGGCCCTCATGTGATTGAAAACAATTTAAAACCTGAATACTTTTGTCACTGTAAAGCCCTGTGTTGTTTTAAGAAATAACACAGAGAGATCTAGTGGTCTTTTTCTCAGTTTCTCAGTGTCAATACTTTATCAAAGTTTAGTATAATATCTCAACCAGGATATTAGCATTGATACAATCTATATACAAAACATATCTATCATCAGAGATACTTCATGCCTGTGCTCTTTATCACCACATCCACTTCCTTCTTCCCTGACTCTATCCTTAATGCCCATCAATCTAGTCTACATTTATGAAAATTTCCCAACCCAAACAAGAATTGGCTTTGTATTTTGCAAAATTTCATCCAGGTTGTTGCATGCATTGATATTTTCCTTTTATTAGCAAGTGGTAGTTCATGCTTGTAGATTCATAGTGGTTTAACTATTTACCCATAGAATGGCATCTGAACCAGTTCCAAGTTTAGGTTATTAGGCTAAATATGGCCTCTCTGTATTTACAGAGATTGTGTGACTATGTTATAGTTGTATGGTATTATATATAGTTTCTTAAGAAACTGTCAACATCTTTACATCTTTTCTAGAGTGTCTATAATGTTATGTTCCCACTAACAACACATGAGTAATTCATTTTCCCTGCATCCTCCCTAAAACTGGTGCTCAAAGTTTGTTTGTTTTTTTTTTAGTACTTTGAAATATTTGTAGCCATATAGTCTTGTGTTTTTCATTTTGGCTGATCTAGTGGCTAATCATACTGAATATACATTTTGATCCATGTGTCTATGAGTGTCTTTTTGCATAGATTTTTATATTATATATACAAAATTTTAATCACAGTTTCTTGCCAACATCTACCAGTTTGAATGAAGTATAGACACCCCTAACATCCTCCATTTGTAATGTAATTTTCCAAGTGTACTGGCTAGTTTTGTGTGTCAGCTTGACACAAGATGGAGTTATCACAGAGAAAGGAGCTTCAGGGGAGAAAATGCTTCTATGAGATCCAGCAGTAAGACATTTTCTCAATTAGTAATCAAGGGGGGAGGGCCCCTTATGGGTGGTACCAACTGTGGGCTGGTAATCTTGGGCTCTATAAGAAAGCCAGCTGAGCAAGGAGAAGCAAGAAAGTCAGTAAGTAACATTCCTCCATGGCCTCTGCATCAGCTCCTGCTTCCTGACCTGCTTGAGTTTCAGTCCTGACTTCCTTTGGTCATGAACAGCAGCATGGAAGTGTAAGCTGAATAAACTCTTTCCTTCCCAAATTGCATCTTGGTCATGATGTTTGTGCAGGAATAGAAACCCTGGCTAAGACACCAAGTATATGTAGACCCACATCAGATGGCATTATACTTGTTTCATCTACCAACTGTAATTTAGTGAACTTGAGAAATAGGTACTGTGTTACTGGCTGGAAGGATTGAAAAGTATTCCTTCCCATAATATTGGAATAGTTAGAATGGTTGCTAAACGTTTCCTGTCTTGCTATACTGCCCCTACAATGAATTGCTATGTACTGATTCTGGATATAGTTACCAACCTATCACTCATTTACACTTGTGTTAAAATTTACAAATAATATAAAAGTATCAAGTTACAAATAAAATTGTTTGAACAAAAGAACCAACTTGCAGGACTTAGTTTACTGACTTAAAACTCATTAGAAATATTGAATCTGATAAGTACCTTATTGGTCTAAGGATAAACAAATGTTCACAGAGAAGAATTCTAGCTCTTTCTTACACAATTGTGACAGATTGCGTTTTCATTTTCTTTCTTTCTTTTTTGTTATTGGATATTTTCTTTATTTACATTTCAAATGTTATCCCCTTTCCTGGTTTCTTCCCCCAGCAGAAACTCCCTTTCCCATCCCCTCCCCCTGCTTCTATGAGGGTTTTCCCCCACCCACCCACTGACTCCCACCTCCCTGCCCTCACATTCCCCTACACTGGGGCACCCAGCCTTCACAGGACCAAGGGCCTCTTCTAACATTGATGCCCTACAAGGCCATCCTCTGCTACATAATGTGGCTGGAGCCCTGGGTCCCTCCATGTGTACTCTTTTGTTGGTGGTTTAGACCCTAGGAGCTCTGGCGGGGGGGTCTGCTTGCTTGATATTGTTGTTCTTCCTATGGGGTTACAAACCCCTTTAGCTCATTCAGTCCTTTCTCTAACTCCTCCATTGGGGACCCTGTGCTCAGTCCAATGGTTGGCATTGAGCATCGACCTCTGTATTTGTCAGGCTCTGGCAGAGCCTCTCAGGAGACAGCTATATCAGATTAGGCTCCTGTCACCATGCATTTCTTGGCATCCACAATAGTGTCTGCGTTTGGTGACAGTATATGGGATGGATCCCCAGGTGGGGCAGTCTCTGGATGCCCTTTCCTTCCATCTCTGCTCCACACTGTCTCCATATTTGTTCCTGTGAGTGTTTTCTTCCCTTTTCTAAGAAGGACTGAAGCACCCATACTTTGGTCTTCCTCCTTCTTGAGCTTCGTGTGGTCTGGGAATTGTATCTTGGGTATTCGGAGCTTTTGGGCTAATATCCATTTATCAGTGAGTGCATACCATGTGTGTTCTTTTGTGATTGGGTTACCACACTCAGGATGATATTTTCTACTTCCATCCATTTGCCTAAGAATTTTATGAATGCATGGTTTTTAATAGTTGAGTAGTACTCCATTGTGTAAATGAACCACATTTTCTGTATCCATTCCTCTGTTGAAGGACATCTGGCTTCTTTCCAGCTTCTAGCTATTATAAATAAGGCTGCTATGAACATATTGGAGCATGTGTCCTTGTTATATATTGGAGCATTTGTTGGGTATATGCCCAGGAGTGGTATAGCTGGGTCCTCAGGTAATACTATGTCCAATTTTCTGAGGAACCACCAGACTGATTTCCAGAGTGGTTGTACCAGCTTGCAATCGCACCAATGGAGGAGTGTTCCTTTTTCTCTACATCCTCGCCAGCAGCATCTGCTGTCACCTGAGTTTTTTATCTTAGCCATTCTGACTGGAGCAAGGTAGAATCTCAGGGTTGTTTTGATTTGCATTTCCCTGATGACTAAGGATGTTGAACATTTCTTTATGTGCTTCTCATCCATTCGATATTCCTCAGTTGAAAATTCTTTGTTTGGCTCTGTAGTCCATTTTTAATAGGGTTATTTGATTCTCTGTAGTCTAACTTATTGAGTTATTTGTATATATTTAATATTAGCCCTCTATCAGATGTAGGATTGGTAAAGATCTTTTCCATTCTGGTGGTTGCAGTTTTGTCCTATTGACAGCGTCTTTTGCCTTACAGAAGCTTTGCAATTTTATGAGGTCACATTTGTCCATTCTTGATCTTAGAGCATAAGCCATTGGTGTTCTGTTCAGGAACTTTTCCCCTGTGCCCATGTGTTCGAGGCTCTTCCCCACTTTCTCTTCTATTAGATTCAGTGTATCTGGTTTTATGTGGAGGTCCTTGATCCACTTGGACTTGGGCTTTGTACAAGGGGATAAGAATGGATCGATGTGCATTCTTCTACATGCTGACCTCCAGTTGAGCCAGCACCATTTGTTGAAAATGCTGTCTTTTTTCCACTGGTGATTTTAACACCTTTGTCCAAGATCAAGTAACTGTAGGTGTGTGGGTTCATTTCTGAGTCTTCAATTCTATTCCACTGATCTTCCTGCCCGTCGCTGTACCAATATCATACAGTTTTTATCATTATTTCTCTGTAATACAGCTTGAGATCAGGGATGGTGATTTCCCCAGTTTTTTTTATTATTGACAATATTTTTGATATCCTGTTTTTTTGTTATTCCAAATGAATTTGAGAATTGCTCTTTCTAAGTCTATGAAGAATTGAGTTGGAATTTTGATGGGGATTGCATTGAATCTGTAGATTGCTTTTGGCAGGATGGCCATTTTTACTATATTAATCCTGCCAATCCATGAGCATGGGAGGTCTTCCCAACTTCTGAGGTCTTCTTCGAATTCTTTCTTCAGAGACTTGAAGTTCTTTTCATACAGATCTTTCACTTGCTTGTTTAGAGTCACACCAAGGTATTTTATATTATTTATGACTACTGTGAAGGATGTCATTTCTCTAATTTCTTTCTCAGCCTGTTTATCCTGAGTAGAGGAAGTCTACTGATTTGTTTGAGTTAATTTTATATCCAGCCACTTTGCTGAAGTTGTTTATCAGGGTTAGGAGTTCTCTGCTGGAATTTTGGGATCACTTATGTATACTATTATATCATCTGCAAATAGTGATGTTTTGACTTCTCCTTTTCCAATTTGTATCACTTTGACCTACTTTTGTTGTCTAATTGCTTTGGCTAGGACTTCGAGTACTACATTGAAAAGGTAGAGAGAGAGTGGACAGCCTTGTCTAGTCCCTGACTTTAATTGAACTGCTTCAAGTTTCTCTCCATTTAGTTTGATGTTGACTTCTGGTTTGCTGTATATTGCTTAGGTATGGGCCTTGAATTCCTGATCTTTCCAGGACTTTTATCATGAAGGGATGTTGAATTTTGTCAAATGCTTTCTCAGCTTCTAATGAAATGATCATGTGTTTTTTTTTTCTTTGAGTTTGTTTATATAGTGGATTATGTTGATGGATTTCCGTATATTGAACCATCCCTGCAACCCTGGGATGAAGCCTACATTATCATGATGGATGATGGTTTCGATATGTTCTTGGATTCAGTTTTCAAGAATTTTATTGAGTAGTTTTGCATCGATATTCATAAGGGAAATTGGTCTGAAGTTTTCTTTCTTTGTTGGGTTTTTGTGTGGTTTAGGTATGAGCATAATTGTGGCTTCATAGAATGAATTGTGTAGTGTTCCCTCTGTTTCTATTTTGTGGAATAGTTTGAAGAGTATTGGTATTAGGACTTCTTTGAAGGTCTGATAGATTTCTGCACTTAACCCATCTGGTCCTGGGCTTTTTTTGGTTTGGAGACTATTAATGACTGCTTCTAATTTTTAGGGGTTATGGGACTATTTAGATGGTTTATATGATCCTCATTTAACTTTGGTAACTGTTATCTGTCTAGAAAATTGTCCATTTCATCCATATTTTCCAACTTTGTTGAGTATAGGCTTTTGTAGTGGGAGCTGATGATTTTTTTAATTGCCTCGGTTTCCATTGTTATGTCTCCCTTTTCATTTCTGATTTTCTTAATTTGGATACTGTCTCTGTTGCCTCTAGTTAGTCTAACTAAGAATATATCTATCTTTTTGATTTTCGCAAAGAACCAGCTTCTGGTTTTGTTGATTCTTTGTATACTTCTTTTTGTTTCTACTTGGTTGATTTCAGCCCTAAATTTCCTGCCATCTACTCCTCTTGGATGTATTTGCTTCTTTTTGTTCTAGAGCTTTCAGGTATGCTGTTAAGCTGCTAGTGGAAGCTTTATCCAGTTTCTTTTTGGAGGCACTTAGAGCTTTGAGTTTTCCTCTTAGCACTGCTTTCATTGTGTCCTATAAGTTTTGGTATGATGTACCTTCATTTCATTAAATTCTAAAAAGTCTTTAATTTCTTTATTTCTTCCTTGACCAAGTTATCTTTGAGTAGAGCTTTGGTCAGCTTCCATGTATATGTGGGCTTTCCATTGTTTTTGTTGTTACTGAAGACCAGCCTTAGTCCTTGATGATCTGATAGGATACTTGGGTTTCTTTCAATCTTTTATTTGTTGAGGCCTATTTTGTGACCAATTATATGGTCAGTTTTGGAGAAGGTACCATGAGATGCTGAGAAGAAGGTATATTCTTTTGTTTTAGGATGAAATGTTCTATAGATATCTGATAAATCCATTTGGTTCATAACTTCTGTTAGTTTCTCTTTGTCTCTGTTTAGTTTCTTTTTCCATGATCTGTCCATTGCTGAAAGTGGGGTGTTGAAGTCTCCAACTATTATTGCGTGAGGTACAATGTGTGCTTTGAGCTTTAGTAAGGTTTCTTTTATGAATGTGGGTGCCCTTCCATTTGGAGCATAGATATTCACAATTGAGAGTTCATCTTGGTAGATTTTTCCTTTGATGAATATGAAATGTCAACCCTTATCTTTTTTGATACCTTTTGGTTGAAAGTTGGTTTTATTCGATATTAGAATGGCTACTCCAGCTTGTTTCTTGGGATCATTTGCTTGGGAAAAAGTTTTCCAGCCTTTTACTCTGAGGTAGTGTCTGTCTTTGTCACTGAGGTGCATTCCTATATGCAGGAAAATGCTGGGTCCTGTTTACATATACAGTCTGTTAGTCTATGTTATTTTTTATTGGGGAATTGAGCCCATTGATGTTAAGAGATGCTAAGAAAAAGTGACTGTTAGTTCCTGTTATTTTTGTTGTTAGAGGTGGAATTATGTTTGTGTGACTATCTTCTTTTGGGTTTGTTGAAAGAAGATTACTTTCTTGCTTTTCCTAGGGTGTAGTTTTCCTCATTGTTTTGGTTATCCTTTGTAGGGATGGATTTGTGGAAACATATTGTTTAAATTTCATTTTGTAATGGAATATCTTGTTTTCACCATCTATGGTAATTGAGAGTTTTGCTGGGGTATAGCAACCTGGGCTGGCATTTGTGTTCTCTTAGGGTCTGTATGACATCTGCCCAGGATCTTCTAGCTTTCATAGTCTCTGGTGAGAAGTCTGGTGTAATTCTGATAGGCCTGCCTCTATATGTTACTTGACTTTTTCCCTTTCTGCTTTTAATATCTTTTCTTTGTTTTGTGCATTTGGTGTTTTGACTATTTTGTGACGGGAGGAAAATCTTTTTGGTCCAATCTACTTGGAGTTCTGAAGGCTTCTTGTATGTTCATGGGCATCTCTTTCTTTAGTTTAGGGAAGTTTTCTTCTATAATTTTGTTTAAGATATTTACTAGCCCTTTAAGTTGGAAATCTTTGCTCTCTTCTAGATTTACTATCCTTAGGTTTAGTCTCCTCATTGTGTTCTGGAGTTCTTGGATGTTTTGGGTTAGGAACTTTTTGAATTTTGCATTTTCTTTGACTGTTGTGTCAATGTTTTCTATGGTATCTTCTGCACCTGAGATTCTCTCTTCTATCTCTCGTATTCTGTTGGTGATGCTTGCATCTCTGACTCCTGATCTCTTTCCTAGGTTTTCTAACTCCTGGGTTGTTTCCCTTTGTGATTTCTTTATTGTTTCCATTTCCATTTTTAGATCCTGGATAGTTTTGTTCAATTCCTCCACCTGTTTGGTTGTGTTTTCCTGTAATTCCTTATGGGATTTTTGTGTTTCTCCTTTAAGGGCTTCTACCTGTTTACCTGTGTTCTCCGGTATTTCTTTAAGTGAGTCATTTATGTTCTTCTTAAAGTCCTCTATCACTATCATGAGAAGTGATTTTAAATCCAAATCTTGCTTTTCCAGTGTGATGGGGCATCCATGACTTGCTATGTGGGAGAACTGGGTTCTGATGATGCCAAGTAACCTTGGTTTCTGTTGCTTATGTTCTTGTTCTTGCCTCTTGCCATCTGGTTATCTCTAGTGCTACCTGCCCTCACTGTCTCTGACTGGAGCCTGTCCCTCCTGTGATCCTGGTTTTGTCAGAACTCCTCAGAGTCCAGCTGTCTCTGGGATTCTGTGATTCTGGGATCCTGTGATGTGTCAGAGCTCCTGGGAGTCAAGCTGCTTCTGAGATCCTAAAAATCTCGTGTTACCAAGCTCCTGAGATCCTGTGATCCTGGGCGTGTTAGATCACATGCGATCCATAATTGATTTTTCAAAACCGATGTCAAAGTAATTCAATGGATGATAGCATATGCTTTAAAAGAAGATGTAATTATAATTAAATACCCATAAGGAAAATGAACTTTAACCCTTAGCATATACTGTATACAAATATTTACTTAAAATAGGTCTAAGCTAAAACAACCAAATTGCAAAATTTCATAAGAAAAAGTTATTTGCAAATTTAGTATAGACATGTTTTCTTTTTTATTTATAAGAGAAGGTTTATTTTGCATCACAGTCTTAGTTAGATACCTTAGTCCATTATTGATGGACATAATAGCTTTCCAGTCTCTAGGATGACAATCTATTGTGGTAGAGGGGTGCAGCCAAGTTAAATCGTAGCATTATGGCTAAGACCAGAAAGAGGAAAAATGAAACAAGATTGTTACAATTTGCAGGGAAGCTAATTTCCAGTGGCTCAAAGACATCTTAAAGCCTCTACTGCATCTAAGTACTAAAAAGTAAGGATCAAGCCTCTAATATTTAGGTCTCTATTGAAAATCCTACCCAAACCAAATAAATGAATCTAACAAGAGGAGAACTTTGCAGCTAGCTTAGTGGAGAAATGGCCACAATTCCATTTTTGTAGAAGGACCATTCACAATACATGTTATATGGAAGCAACTTAGATCATCATCAGAGTTTTTAACTGCTATTTCTAAAATGAAACATACACACAAAAAAATCCCTACCAAACTTCAGTCAAATAAATCACACTCAGATGCACACAGACACACACAGACACAGACACACAGACACACACAGACACACACAGACACACACAGACACACACACACACACACACGCACACTGTGGAGTCCATTATATATTGATCAGCTATTCCTGAAGATGAGGCCTGTCCTGGACTGGTAGATATACCCAGTGTCACTTTATTGTAGAAGTAGAAAATTGATATTCCTTCTCCCAGGAGATATAAATGACAGAATAGTTGTTAACCTTTACCATAGTGCTATGTCTTTACTCATTCATTTTTTAAATATATTGGAACAAAATATAATAAGTTACAAAGTTAGAGAAAACAAACACAAACTAACAGAAAGAAAAAAGCCCAAGGGAAGGCCAAGAATCAGAGACCCACTCATACGTATACAAAGCAATAAAAGAGTGAGTGAAGCAAAGGGTTACACCTATTAGAAAATCAGTAAAATTGACAAACCCTTATCCAAATTAACTAAAAGGAAGCAGAGAAGATCTAAGTTAACAAAATTAGAGATGAAAGTGGAGACATAACAGACACCAAAGAAATCCAGAGAATCATAAGGACATACTTTAAAAACCTGTACTCAATCAAATTGGAAAATCTAAAAGAAATAGACAATTTTCTCGATACATGCCACTTACCAAAGGTATATCAAGATCAGATAAGCAATTTAAATAGACCTATAACTCCTACTGAATAGAAACAGTCATTAAGAGTCTCCCAATCAAAAGATTCCCAGGGCCAGATGGTTTAAACACAGAATTATACCAGACTTTTGAGTAAGAGTTAATGCCAATACTCCTTGAACTATTCCACAAAATAGAAACAGAAGGAACATTTTATTAATAGGACATAAATATAGAAACTATAAAAGAAAAATAACAATGCACTGATATATGCAACATTTTGCTCTTGGAGAGAATCACTAAGAAAAGAAAATAGCACACTTTGATAAATCAGATATCCAAAAGAATCAGATACCCAAAAGAATGAATATCTGGAATATATACATCACACTTATAGGAGGTGGGATAAGGAACTGAACTGAACGGTAACAATAGGCAAATGGTTAAATCTTACACTTCCCAAAGTAGATAGGGGAATCACCAAGAAGCACATGAAAATAAACAGATGAATACAAAGAAAGTCCACTTCACATCCAAGAACAGCACTGGAAAGGACACAGAGCTACTGGATCCTAAACTGAGTTATAGAAGTATAAAATCATGCTATCACTTTGGAAACACCTTCAGTAATTTCTTACAAAGTCCTACTTGCACTAACTATACAACCCAAAAACTCAATCATTAAATACTAGCCAAAAGAACTGCAGATGTTCCCAAAGAGGCTTGTGCATTTATGCTTATAATAACTTTATTTGTAATAATAAAAAATTACAGCAATGCAAGTATATATTGGTGTGTGAAAAGATAAATAAGTTGCAGTTTATCCACAATAAGGAATGCTACTCAGCATTGGAAAGGAACAAACTGCTGATACACACAACATAAGTGGCCTTAAAATTAACCATAACAAAGAAAATCATCAACAAAATAGTGCATACTATACTATTCCATTTATACTAAATTTTAGAAAAGGGAAGACTTATCTGTAGTGATAGAAAGCAAATCAATGCTGGGCTGTAGCCAGGGTGGTAGGAGTTGGCCTGCCAAAGGACAGGAGGGAGTTTTTTGAGGGAATGGAAATTTTCTATATCAACAGCATGGATCAAGCTCACACACAATGAAAGGAAGTCACACACAAAGGAATACATACCACAGCCTTTCATTTATATCAAGCTCAAACTAAGGAAAGGTAATGTATAATGTTTAAGGATTCATACTAACGTAGTAACACTATGAAGATAAGGAAGCAATTGCTGGAAAAGTCAGCAGAGCTGCTTCCTGTAGCCAGGCGTGGGATGTAAGGATTGGGAAAAACCATGTGGGCAGTAGCTGATGTGGTCTCAGTTGTTAACTATCTTCATTGGTTGCACAAGTATTTGCTGTACAGTAAGTAGTCAACCTATAAAGGCTTGGCTTTGTACCTGTTTGCATGTTCGCATCTAAAACACATTTAAAAAATAAGAATGAAACTGATAATTGTAAGCTGAGTCTTGAATAAGAAAATGAGGCCAGGAGAGTGTGAAGTAAATTCAGGACAGCCCTTGAACTTGGAGAAGGAAAATGCAGGCCAGGTTGACAGTGCATCTCTTCCTACGCCTAGCTCAGAGAATGAGCATGAAGTATTAGGGTTCTGGATGCACTAGTGTGTCCAAATTACAGCATAGTCCCCAAAGGCTACCAAACAAAATAAGTACTGGACTTGAACAGGTGCTAGGCACCACAAATGTCATTTCTAGTTTATGACTTGAACAAACCATTTTTGCTCTCAGCATTCATCCCCTTATTGTTTGGTTCTGTGTTCAATTTTTAAATAAGTCATGCCAATGAGGCACAGTGAAAACTGGATTAGAGATAGATGTGGACATAGATAAATGAATACTCTGCATCAAAGTCCAGGCTTTAAGGAGGGCCAAAGCAGCAAGTCTTAAAATGAAAACACTGAAGTCCTTAACCTAAAGGAGCCTCTAAGCTTAAGGGCCTCTGAGTGTGAATTCACTACTCTAAGCTAACTATTCCAAAAAGTGACCACTAATGAAGGGAGTAACAGGAGTTGAGAAATAAAGGCATGTGAAGGCCAAATACTTTGGATTTCTCTTGGTTGTGAAGGACACAGTCCCAAGGGATAAACACCCACACGTCAGGTTTGGAGGTAAGCACACACAGATCCACACTTCCAGGTCAGGCAAACCATCAGCACCACATGTGGAAGAAAACTTGAGGTGGGAGTCACCACTGTTGTCTACACAAATTTCTCTGTCTTCTGGACCAAAGTTGACCCTGTCTGTGAGCAGACATTGAGGAACTCTCTGCCTCTAGGACCTTGGCAAGACCAATGTACATGCAAGTTTGGAATTTGGGACAAACTTCTGCCTTCTTGAAGGAAGATTGCCCAGTTGATTTTATTAATCTGGAAAAAGTTTTCTGGCTACATCTCTATTGACTGATAGGAGGAACATTTTGGAAATTAAATACACAGATGAGTATTGGCTGGCAATCTATGAATGATACCAATGAAACAGATGTTATAGCCTTAACATTGACTAGGCAATTGCATCAAGGATGACTTATTTTTCATAATATGCAATGGTCCTGAACATGCATCAAATAGCTACAACACCCGCTTTTTCCATGCCTGTTCTACATGTAGGCAGTTTAATTCTTAAATTGATGTAGAAACCATTGAAAATAGATTGAGACTTGAGGAGGAATTACATACTGACTCCAATATATTCATATTCTCTCTCTCTCTCTCTCTCTCTCTCTCTCTCTCTCTCTCACACACACACACACACACACACACACACACACACACACACACACACATTTGGGTTATTTTTGTTGTTTGTTTTGTTTTTGCAATGTGTAGGTTTAAAACATATTTTGCTGGCTTTTAAAAAGCTTTTTTTCATTATTTATTTATTTATTTATTTATTTATTTATTCATTCATTCATTCATTCATTCATTCAGTTACCTATTCCCCTCCTGGTCCACTCTCCAACTGTTCCACATCCCATACCTCCTCCCCGTCCCCTGTCTCTATGAGGATGTCCCCACCCCTCAACCCCCACCCCACTAGACTTCTAAACTCCCTGGGGCCTCCAGTCTCTTGAGGGTTAGATGCATCTTCTCTGACTAAACCCCAACCCAGCAGTCCTCTGCTGTATATGTGTGGGGGCCTCATATCAGCTGGTGTTTGCTGCCTGGTTGATGGTCCAGTGTCAGTGATCTCCAGGTTCCAGGTTAATTGAGACTGCTGGTCCTCCTACAGGGTCGCCCTCCTCCTCAGCTTCTTCCAGCTTTTCCCTAATTCAACCACAGGGCTCAGCAGGTTCTGTCCATTGATTGGGTGCAAATATCTGCATCTGACTCTTTCAGTTAGGTCTTTCGGAGGACAGTCATGCTAGGTCCCTTTTTGTGAGTGCTCCATAGCCTCAGTAATAGTGTCAGGCCTTGGGACCTCCCCTTGAGCTGGATCCCACTTTGGGCCTGTCGTTGGACCTTCTTTTTCTCAGCCTCCTCTCCATTTCCATCCCTGCAGTTCTTTCAAACAGGAACAATTATGGGTCAAAGTTTTGACTGTGGGATGGCAACCCCATCCCTCACTTGATGCCCTGTCTTCCTGCTGGAGGTTGGCTCTATAAGTTCCCTCTCCCTACTGTCAGGCATTTCATCTAAGATCCCTCCCTTTGAGTCCTGAGATTCTGTCATCTCCCAGGTCTCTGGTGCATTCTGGAGAGTCCCCCCAACCTCTTACCTCCCAAGGTTGCCTGTTTCCATTCTCTCTGCTGCCCTCAGGGCTTTAGTCCTTTTCCCCCACCCAATACCACATCATGTTCCCCTCTCCCCACCTATCCACTTTCCCTCCCAGGTCCCTCCCTCCCTACCCCCTTGTGATTGCTTTCTTCTCCCTCCCAAGTGGGACTGAGGCATCCTCACTTGGGCCCTTCAGCTTGTTGACCTTTTTGAGTTCTGTGGACTGTATGTTGGGTCTTCTGTACTGTTTTGACTAATATTCACTTATTAGTGAGTACATACCATGCATGTCCTGAGTTACCTCACTCGGGATGATATTTTCTAGTTCAATCCATTTGCCTGCAAAACTTGGGATGTCCTCATTCCTAATAGCTGAGTAGTATTCCATTGTGTAAATGAACCACGTTTTCCATATTTATTCTTCTGTTGTGGGGCATCTGGGTTGTTTCCAGTGTCTGGCTATCACAAACAAGGCCGCTATGAATATAGTGGAACATGTACCCCTGTGGCATGGTGGGGCATCTGTTGGGTATCCTCCCAAGAGTGGTAAAGTCCTTAGTGATCAGAGAAATGCAAATCAAAACGACCCTGAGATTCCACCTTACACCAATCAGAATGGCTAAGATCAAAACCTCAGGCAACAGCACATGTTAACAAGGATGTGGACAAAGAGAAACTCCTCCGTTGCTGGTGGGATTGCAAACTAGTTAAAAAAAATTTTAAAGGCACTTCCCAAATACCACCACCCTCACATAACTCTTCCTATTTGGGTATTTATTATACAGGAAGAGATTTTGTGAGTTTCAAAATCATAGCATAAACACAATAGTGTCATTTCCTATGCAAAGCCTGTTCCGAGATCCGTGGGTTGTCATGATCTGTCATTTCAGCACTCCAGAGGCTGAAGTAGGAGATCTCAAGTTCTAGAGCAGCCCAAACCACATACAGGGATGTTGTTTTAAAAATAAATTTGCTCTGCATATTCCCCAGTCTGCTACTGTTTCAGAAGGAACATATTAAATTGGCTCGTAAGATGCTGTGGAATGTGATCTATTCCATAATCTCCTTTGCCATCTATTAGTGTGGGGCAATTTACTTGTTCCCACTGTTATATTAGTACAGCCAATTTCTTAATACACATCTTCATGCATATATCATCACAATTCTGTTGAGCTGTTTCCCAGGAATAAATCTTAGAAGGAAGAATTACTGAGTTAAAGATCAGGAATAGCCCCAGGACTCTGATTTCAGTCAGCTGGGTTGCCTCTGCAGATATGGGCTCTCTTTTCAATATCTTCCACAGTAGCCAGCCTTCTCTTACAGTCCCTCATCCTCCAAATCTGTCCCTCTCATTCTTGGTGTCTTAGTAACTGCCTGTTGTGTGGGAATCAACTTCTATTTGCTTTCTGGGTGCTTTGTACCATGGTTTCAAAACAATGCAAACCTGTTTTGGGAAACAGATCCAGCCAATGTGGAATATCCTCTGAGCTCCAACAGCTGAGAGTCCATACTAATTATCTGTGGGGGATGCTTGCCTTGGGAAGAAAGGAGCAGTTGTGCTTGCTTCTCTAAGTCAACATTGCACAGAACTTCCCCCACCCACCCTTGTCATGTAAACCACAAAGCTATAACTTAGGCAGCCTTCTTCTCACTCCTATTCCCCTCCACACATACTGTGTAGCAGGTCCTGCCATGAAGTAGACATGGTCCCTCCTCTCACAGATCTTGCAAACTCTGGGAGAGCCAAATAACAACCTGAACTGTAATCCCAGCTTTGCCATCTTTTTAAAATATGATCTTAAGCAAGTTATTTTATGTCTCTTTTCTTCCTTGGTTTTGTTGACTGTAAGAGAGGTATTAGTAATAACATCCATTGGGCTAATGGGCCAGCTAAAAGAAAGCATGTAGCAGTGTCGGGCAGGTGCTAAACTAAGTGTTCAGTAAATATTAACTCTGTAAATTCCATCATATTTCTTCTGTAATTTTGACTGAAATAAGGTAAAAACTAACATCTTTCTAAAAAGGGACTCAAATAAATAAATAAATAAATAAATAAATAAATAAATAAATAAATAAATGAATGAAATCCAAGAAGGATGTGTCCATCACTAACCCCACAATGAGAGGCCTATTGGTAAACTTTAGTGAATAGTCTTGAACTGACTAGGGAGGAGGGACCTCAGGCACCTGGGGCTGCTTATGAGCTCATTCACAGAAACTTCCACATTCTCTGCCTCCTTATTTCTATCAGGAGGCAGTGGTAATGTGGCCCAGCTGACTAGTATTTCCCAAATGCTAAATTGGCCTCCTTGATTAGAAAAACACAGCCTTAGGCTGGCAGCCTTGCCAGCAATCAGTGCTAATGCAAGACCCAACTGAGGAATACAGCAGACCAGGCTCTGTGCCCAGTGCCACGAACGCCTTCTGCCTTGGCCAGGATATGGTCCAGAGATATAAAAGAGCTGATTTTACAGCAGAGATACTTGTAGTCAACACTTGAAACTGCCAACAGTATCTTGTGTACAACAACAAGCACATGAGTGGGAAAGCTCTTTTTTGTCACCTAGAAGTCCTGGTTAAATATTCTCAGAGGAGTTGTTAATTGAGAATACCCTTGAACTGGCATGTCCTACTGTAGTATACATGTGGCTATAATGATTTTCTCATCAGGCCTTAGACTTTTTGGGTATAATCTGTGCTTTATGCTCTTTCAGTGTCTACGAGTCTACTGTCTACATCAAAAAGAGCTGCTCTTTCAACCTAGTTTATCCATCTCTTATTTTGTACCATGTTCAACACCAAATTGTCAGAGCAGCTACTGTGTAAATGCAAACATAAGTCATTACCTTTCTGCAAAGGAAAACTTAGGTACTTAATGGCCCTGGGCAATTATCCACTCCACTGTTTCCCAGAAATGTTCCTCAGACATTTTTTTCCTCAATATTCTGTATACTCTTTTCCGGGGGCTAAGGAATGCAGTATTCCCCAAACATATTTTATTCTAGACTTGTGTAGAAAGCATTTCATGAGAACATAAATCAAGGCAGTGTCTTTGGGGGAACAGGGTCATTACAATCTCATTTTTAGGATAAGTAGGCTAAAGCCCAGAGAAGGAAAAGGACTTTCCTGTCCCTAGCTAATATAACTGTGGAAGGGTCATATCAACTTGACTGTTCACCCTCAAAAAGGTGTATCTAAGGAACCCAGAAGGTAGAGGAGCCATTGGATGGCGTCCGGTAGTTGGGGCACTTCGGTTTCATCAATTTTGCTTTATCCCTCCATAGGAAGGCCAGCTGAGAGGAGGTCAGATGAGGGAGAGCAATGAATGAGAATAGTACAGTGGTTAGAGGGCTAGTGAAGTGGAGATACATGCCAGAAAAAAACGTAGATTGAAAATAATAAGGAAATTGGCAAGATTTGGAATATGAGTACATGGGGAAGAGGAAAGAGTTAAGGATATCACTGAGAAGTCTGATGCTGGCAACTGAGCAGGTGCTGGGGCCATGCCCTGGAGACAAAGCTGCTTGAGTGGAGTTAAGGAGGGTTGAAGACATCTCTTTCAATGACTATGCAATGCTCAGTGTAGATAACAATCAACATTGGCTTTCTAGGGAAATGTTCAGGTTAGACCAAACTGAAGGAGACATTATAAAATGAAGTTAAAGCATGGGAGTGGAAACCATCTCCCACAGAGAGCTTAGAGAGAGAACAAGAGCAAGGCAAGGCCTAGAAGCCTGGGAGAGTCAGTGCTGGACCCCGAAACTTAATATCTACACAGCATTGTCCTTTGAAAATTCCCCTCAGTAGTACTGCCTCAAGCAGGGGACACAAGCAGAAGATAAATCTGAGATGCTGGATGGATTTATACGTCGGAATATTCATATGTAACTGGCAGACTGAAGAGACCCAAATAGCACATAGGTTTTGAGGGAGGCTGAGAAAGCTTTCCAGGAAGATGATATCATCTGCAGATACATAGGGTGTTTCCCTTTCACCCTGGTATCCCGTTATATGTATGTTACCTCAATTTACCTGTTTTTGAAGGGCTTGGAGCACTAAATCCCTAGAAAATCCCATTGGTCCCTAAGAATGTCTGGAGTTCAGTACTCAGTAAGATCTTCTAAGTGTGCAGATGGGGTAGACTCAGGAGTGGATCCCTAGCAAAAGAGACAGAATGAGAAATGGATTGCAAGGGGGAAACTGCTGGAAATGCAGAGTAATTGAGGGTGTGTAAAGTATGTGAGTGATGGAGGAAAGAGAACCATGAAACACTGGTGAACTAGGCTAGGGCCAGGTGCCTTGGCCTTGAAGACAAAATGGCCACAACTGACCACCTTGAAGAACCTCAAACATCTGAACTGGTCCTATAACTAGAGTGGGTTGAAGAAGCTCTTCCTCCTCCCTATCTCCCGTGGGTGGCACAGTGACAAAGGCTTTGTCACATTTTTACATGGGTTTGGGGGATTGACCTCAGGTCATCAGGCTTGTGTAGCAAGTGCTTTGAGATGCTCAGCCATCCCACTGCTCCCTGCTTTTCTTTTTGATGTCCTTAATAGCTGTGGAAATGTTTACTGGTCATGTATTTTAGAGGATGTGTATATATTTTGGTTTGAGTGCAGTACCCAACAAAGTAATCACAAGGAAAATCACTATGATTTATAGAAAACAACCCACTCCTTCCATTTCACTATTAATACATTCTAGAGAAGGAGCTAGATCTAAAGTACCATAGACTTTCAGGTAGGTATATAAGAAAGGAATACTTAATCCAGGCTCACTGGCCCACATAAAAGGCTCTTTGTTGTGGATCCTCAATACTGGGGCCATCACAGCCTTTGAACTTGCATTTCTACATGTCCACATCTTTAGCTTTAAGACATAGTGGCAACATTACCTCTTGCAGGAAGCCTGTCTTATAGAGGCCCTCAGCTCAAAATTATATTTCCCTCAGAATGTCTATATCATTACAACTGCAGTACTCACATTTATTGCCTGGATATACACTTTCTATTCTACCTGTCTTGAAAAACAATATAAGGTTCAAGAAATAGGACCTATAGCTAATCATCAGTGTATGAGATGTAAGAGTGGTTAAGATCATGATCACTAGAATTAGGCAGACCTGGATATCAATTCCAGATTTACCAGTTTCTAGCTTTATTAACTTTGGTAAGTTCCTTCACATCTTAGGGACTAAGTTTCTTCATTTGCTCATGGTAGTACATCATAAGAGAATCACATGGTTGTAGAAATAATTAAAGAAGAAAAAAGTTATGGACTATCCCTAGTAGAATTTTGAAGACTTCTGGTGTTCAATAACTATTTCTTCTTGCCATTTGACCTAAAACATTTCTCACAGGACATAGGAAAGGTTTCCATTCATTGACCCAGCCAGTCATTAATTAAAATATCACTGGAAAAAGTTATTGGCACAAAATTTCAAGCATAGAGATCTATACAAATAGAAATTGTCAAGAATAACTATGATGTTCATAGAGAAAAAAACTAAAGAGGAGATAATTTGTTTAAATAAGATATCAAGATTTATTTTTTGAGACGAGGTTTCACTATCTATTCCTGGTTGGCTTAGAACTTGCTATGTAGACTACAGTGGCCTCAAATTCACAAAAACCCACCTGTTTCTTTCTCCTGAGTGTTTGGATTACAGATGTGAGCCACCATGCCCAGATAAGATTTATTATAAAGCTATAGTAACTAGAAAATTGTAAAATAGAAAAGCAAATCAAAAGGAAAATTATAATCCCAGCACTCGGGAGGCAGAGGCAGGCGGATTTCTAAGTTCGAGGCCAGCCTGGTCTACAGAGTGAGTTCCAGGACAGCCAGGGCTACACAGAAAAACCCTGTCTCGAAAAAACCAAAAAAAAAAAAAAAAAAAAA
Organism: Uromys caudimaculatus; assembly: GCA_028551405.1. NCBI lineage: Eukaryota > Metazoa > Chordata > Mammalia > Rodentia > Muridae > Uromys > Uromys caudimaculatus. The sequence goes on along the minus strand of CM052722.1, from coordinate 110,330,255 downwards.
AAAAAAAAAAAAAAAAAAAAAAAAAAAAAGGAAAAAAAAAAAGGAAAAAGGAAAATTAAAGTCCACAAACAGATGCACAGATACAGAGACACTTGATTTATCCAAATGTATATAGAACTGTAGAAATCAAACTGTACATAAAACTTTTTAACAAACTGAAAAAATAATTAAAATAATAGAAAAATAAAAGTAACCTTCTATGTCACAACAAACATAAAAGGTAAAAAATCAATTTCAGGAGAAAAACTTTATACACATAAAATTGATGTATATTCTATAAAGTACATGACCAATAAGAGTTCTCACATGTGGGAAGAACAGTGAAAATAAATCCAGCTCAGGTTGGTAGTATACTTCTTTAATCTCAGCATTCAGGAGGCAGAGGCAGGGGCATCTCTGTGAGTTCAAGGTTAAGCCTGGTCTACAGAGTGAGTTCCAGGATAGCCTGAGACATATATAGTGAGACCCTATCTTAACAAAAGGGGAGGGGTGAGGATGGTGAGATGACATAGTGGGTAAAAACACTTAGTGCTCAATCCTGACAATCTGAATTCAATACCCAGTGCCCATACACAAAACAGGATACAGAAGCATGCGCCTGTTATTCCAGCACTCTTGTGGTGAGTTGGTAAGCAGAGACAGGAGAATGACCTGAAAACTCATGGGTCAGTTAGGCTGGAGTATAAAGTATGGTAGAAACAAGAGGCATCCGACTTCAACAGGTATAAGGAGATAACCAACGACCAAAAATTGTTCTCTTTCATCCACATGTGCATTGTGGCATGCATATGCATACATGTATACCACAATAATAATAATCATTAAAATAAAAAATAATAAGAAGTTCTGGGAAACTATAACAGCCAAGTGGAACATAAGAAGACACAGAAAGTAAATGTAATGTGGTATCAAGGTAGAAATACTGAGACCCCAAAAATGAAGTCAAAAAACTAAAGAAATAGGAATAAATAACAGATTTCAGCTACCAATAATAACATTATATCAGTATTGACTACTGTTACAAATATATCCATACTTATATGTCGCTAATTGGTAAATCTGCATTCAGGGTACTACACAAATTCTTTATTATCTGTACACATTTTCTGTAAGTCTAAACCTAGTCTAGAACTTATAAAAACTTTTTTTATTTTAAAATAAGTAATAAAAGGGGCAACTAGTAAGATGGCTCAGTGAGTAAAAGTGCTTCTGGTCAAACCTGAGGACTCCCACAGTGGAAGGAGAAAACAGAGTCCTCTACGTTGTCTTCTCACCTGCACGTGCTTGTGGCATACATGTATGTACACATGCGCGCACACAGAGAAAAAGAGAGAGACTAAGAGAGAGGTAAAATACAATAAAAACAAGAGAGTAAACCATTGTATTCTGGGAGATTAAATACCTAAACACATGAGGCACCTTATAAGACGTGTGGAGAGGGATGTAATACTAATATGAAGGGGAGCAAGTAGTTCATTGAATGAGACAATAAACAAAATTAGTCACAAATAAAAAGATGTTTTTACTATATTCAAATTCATGCTAATCATGGAGAAAAGAGTCAAAACCATATATTTTAATTCCCATAATGGGCAAGTAAACTTCTACTGAGCCAGGCCAACGGCAGATTAAAACTATAAACTCTGGAGAAAATCCATTGTAAATGACAAAAGACAAGAGAGAGAGAGAGAGAGAGAGAGAGAGAGAGAGAGAGAGAGCGCAAAAATATGCAGATACCAGACAGAAGTCAACCTTTGGAGAAAAAAATGACATGGGCTCAATTTCTCACTAATTTTTTATAGTACTTAGCCTGAAGATAATATCCAGTCTATTTCACAGAGGACAACTAAATCTCTATTGGGAAATCTATCTCTCTAGTGGGAAACACAATTACTGAAAAGAAGAGATCCATGAAAATTAGACTCAGAAAGAAAGAGTGACCAATCCTGTATAAACTCCACTTACACTTTGTTGACTCAAAACTATATATGGGACAGATTCTAAGAAGACCACACAAGACTGAAAGAACTAAATTGTTATTTGAGGTGCCACTTGCTGCAGGGGCAAAATACCTCGTGGTTTGAATCCAGTCAATTATCTAAATGGTTGCAAACATAAACAAAATGAAACACCAAAGCATCAATGGAATAACACACCAGAAAAATTGTATGTATACACACATACACACACACACACACACACACACAGAGAGAGAGAGAGAGAGAGAGAGAGAGAGAGAGAGAGAGAGAGGGAGAGGGGGGGTGAAAGGGAAGAGGGAGGAAGGGAGGGAGGGAGGAAGAGAAGGGAAGGGAACAGACAATGGCATCCATCTGAAAGCAACCCTGAGATGACCCAGATGGTAGAGTTAGCAAATGAGAATTTAAAAGCAGTTACTATTGCTAAAATAAAGGGCATAAAGGGAATCATGCCTATAATGAATGAAAAGTTGGAAAACATTAGAAAAAAAATAAAAATCATAATAAAGGTCCAGGTGGAAATTTTAAAGCCATACCATTTAGTAGCTAAAAGAATATTTCACTGGTCAGGCTTTAGAAAGGACAGAAGTTGCTTTAGATAGAAATAAGAGATTGTATAGGATGAAAAAGTCCAGGAATTCAGAAGGCAATGGGATATTGTAAACAAATCTCAAGTACACATAGTTCCAGGAAGGAAAGAAAATAAGTCAGGAAAAAATATGAAATGCAACAGAAATAAACTCCCCCAAATTGACAAACATATAAATCACATAGGTTCAAGGCCAGGTCACAGCTACTTAAGAGGCCAAATATATTAGTCAGGGTTCTCTAGAATAGCATAACTTATAGATTGAATCTATATATACATATATGTAGCTATGTATTTATATTTATATACATATATGTATACAAAGGATACTTATTAGAATGACTTATAACCTGCAGTCTGACTACCCCAAAAATGGCTTATTGTGAACAGAAAGTTTAAGAATCCAATAGTTTCTCAGTCCACAGACCAGCTGTCTCAGATGGTCTTCAGTGTAAACTAGAATCCAAAAGAAGTAGGCTCTAATGCCAGTGAAGGGATGGACTTGCTAGCAAGAGGAGGGCCAACAGGCAAAGAGCAAAAGCTTCCTTCTTCCAAGTCCTTATATAGGCGTCCAGCCGAAGGTGTGACTCATTAAAAGGTGTGTCTCCCTGCCTCAAGATCCAGATTAAAGGCATGTTTTCCCCCTAGTTCAAAAAATCTGAATTAAAGGCAGGTCTTCCTACCTCAAAGGTCCAGATTAGAAATGGATCACATTAAGGAAAAAATTGCTCACAGGTGTGCCGTCTATTTTTGGATTTTGGTTAACTGTAGATGTCGGCAAGTTGGCAATCAATAGTAGCTAGGATAGCCAGATTCAGGCCTCTATTGGCTACTGAATGAGTTCAGTCCCAGCATAGGCAATTCAGTAAAACCCTGTCCTAGTTGTTTGAAATTCTGACAGTTGTCATCTATGAGGATGCAGGAGCAGAGATGAACTTGGAAGGAAATGAGGGAACTGTATTTATACTGCATTCTAGGCACTCTCTCCTCTCTGTTTCCGTCTGTCTCCCTCTCACCCCTGTCAACTCCTCCCCAACTCCTTATCTGTCCCTTTCCTAGATTCATAACTTTTGCTTGTGTGTGTGATCCATTTAAATAAAATCAAGACTTTTTGATATTTGGATTGGGAGTATCCACTGGAGCCTGGTAAGGTCACCAGTGGTATACAACAGAAGTCACTAATTTTATCTTTTCTTTAATCTATATATAGGATATAGCTTAGCAGTGAGGGGTAAGGAACCCTGAATCACTTTTTTATCACTGTCTGGCTGTTAATGTGCCCATTCTTATATAGGTTCAATGCAGCAGTCATCCATAGTTGTTGACAATTCATGGCTATATTGGCTGTGCCAAGGTGAGAAGTGAGCATTTCATAGTTTTTCTCTCTGACTTCTAGCTCTTCTATTCTGCCTGCCCCTCTTCTACTTTAGTCTTTGAGATATGAAAAGGATGATAAGATGTCTTGTTTGGGCCCAAGCATTCAACTGTCACTTATTCTCAGAACCTTGTGCTGCTGTAAGACTCTAATTTCATCGCAGTTCATGGGAAAGGGCTTTTTCTGTGTGGTAATTGTTTGTGGATATAATAAAGTGTGTATATATATATATATATATATATATATATATATATATATATATACCTTATTTTATATATATATATTTTTTTCAATGAGTCAGACATGGTGGCACATGCCTTTAATCTCAGCAGTTGAGAGGCAGAGGCAAGAGTATCTCTCTGAGTTTGAGACCTGCATGGTCTATAGAGTGAGTTCCATACCTGCCAAGGTAAAAAGTAAGAACCTGCTTTAAAAAAAGATGTGGTTCAATGCTATGTCAGTTTAACTAAATAACAAAATTAAACCCTCCTGCCTAAGGTCCTATGTCCCACCCCCACACCATGGGCTTTTGAGAAGATTTACAATATCAGGTGTTGATTCTCTTCTGTAGAGTTGAACTCAAATCCAGTCAAAGAATGTTTTGTTAGGTCCATAATAACCATGCCATTATTATGCAAATGGGTATATCTTGCCATGAAGGTTGGTCAATTAGTTTATAGGCCTCACACAGAGGTAAGATTCTTGGTGTTCTATCTCTCCCAGCAGCCTGCAGAACACCATCTAACACTATGAAGGCTAGCAAGCAGGGAGGAGGCTTCAGTTCTGCTTCAGCTTGTTTTCTCTATATCTTGTAACCAAGGTGTGTGTTATTTTTGACAGTAGGGTCTCATTCATCACCAGGTTCTGATGACCAAAAGAAAAATGTCAAAAACATGTATTGTTTTATGGACCTCTTAGGCCTCCTTGATCAACAACTCACCATTATCCAACATATGACTCTAGGGGTTTGTTTAATACCACATAACTTCAAGGAAAGATATTTTCTAGGCTCTAGTTCTTTATGGACGCTTGTATACACAGGTGCATATGTTTTTCCAAACTTGAGACAAACTGAGTTTTTATAATTTGCACATTTCATGTTGTAAAAATTTACTCACAGAACAACGAATTTAAAAAAAATTAGTAATATTCATACTGAAATCACAGTTTTGGAAAAGACATTTGCAACACATGACAAGGAACCAAGTGCTGTGCCTGGAGGTGTGGACCTGTGATCCCTGCTATTTAGGAGGCTGTGGAAGGAGGGTCATAAGTACAAGGGATGTCTGGAATAAACTGAGTAGGGGACTTAGTGACTGTCTCAAAAATTTCAAAGACGACTGGGACTGTAGACTAGTGGTAGAACACTTGTTTAGTGTACAAAAAGCCCAGAGTTTGATATCCCACAACAACAACAACAACAACAACACACACACACACACACACACACACACACACACACACAAACACACACTTCAGGAAATGTTAAGATTCCTGTAGATCAATAAGAAAAATGCAAACACCTTAGAAGAAAACATAGCAAAATAGCTTAAGAAGCACATTACAAAACAGGATATGCAAATGGACAGTAAGTGCAGAGGGGGCTGCTGTGGAGGATGCTGCTGTAAATGCTTCACAGGGGTCATTCCTGCAGCTGTCTGACTGACAGCAGAGAGCTCTCATGTTTAAATCCAGAATGAGGTACTCAGCAAAATTAAAATGTTTCTGAGGGCTCCAGAGCAACATCCTCTCACCTCACTACCAACCAGCTTAAAGGACTTGGAGAAGTCGCTCAAGATCCTTTACATGGCTCCCCTTCCAGAAAAGAATGCAGAATAGAATCATCTTTATCCTGCATTCCTTAAGCAGACCAGTCTACAAGTCCAACAAAAATCATTTTGAGGCCAGGATGGCCACACCTGTCTGGAACAATGGCCTGGGAACTGGTTACAAAACATGCTGAGATTAAGGAAACAGCATAGCATCATATCAGAGAGCTCTTCTCTTCCTTAGGAACCCATTTGTATACCCCACAAGGACCCTTAATGTGACCATAGCTTTTAAGAATGGCTAATATAGACTACAGAAGAAAAGATCAATGGTGACGTCCCAGGTTGGTAAAAGAAAGTGTAAATAGGTAGCAGTACAATTTCCTTTACTATCCTAATTGCTGCCAGTGCCTAATGCTCTTGACATCTAGTAGAACCATTTCCTGAAGGAACAGGCAACAGTCAGGACTAGGGGTTAGCCCAAGACTCAGACAGAAGCCAAATCTAGGTTTGTCTGGTTAAGAATACTTTCTGGATTATCATTCACACAGAATGCCCACACTCCTCAAACACAGAGGCAAATATGACTTATGCAGCCGTTGAATCAACAAACATTTCTTCTGCCTCTACTGTGAACCAGCCACTTGTGGGCACTAGGGACAAATTGATGGGTAAGATCAACAGAACCCCTGTCCTCTGGGAATAGGCATTCTAGGTGGAGAAGACAAATTAGTCAAGTATACAGTGACTTCATAATAAATATTATATTAAACATTATAAAGAATACCATAACAAGTATATATAAAGACAAAATTCAAGATAATGTGATAGCAACTATGGGAGCAGAGAGTTGACACTCTTGGTGTGGAAGTTCAAGGAAGGTGACATGGCATATGTCCTATACAAACACACCAAAACAAATCACACATATAGCACATAATCATGAAATACCAGGGATGGAAAAGTCTTTAAAGATTGTTCTAATCTACTTTCTTTTGCTGAGATAAACACCATGACCAAAAGCAACTTGGATAGGAAAGGGTTTATTTCAGCTTGCTGGTTACAGCCTATCATCTAGGGAATTCAGGACAGTAGGAACCCAGGAGCAGAAAGTGAAGCAGAGATCACAAAGGAATGCTGAGTACTTGCTCACTTCCCCTGCTTATCTACTTTTTGCTTATCTACTTTTCTTACACATAGAGGCTTACATACCCAGGGATGACAAACCACTCACAGTAAGATGGACCTCCTACATTGATTAGACACCAAGAAAATGCCCCAAGGCATGTCTACAGGACATTCTGATACAGGGAATTCCTAAACATGTGTTCTCTCCTCACATATGTGTCAAGTTGACAATTGGCAGTAATTGACAGAAGTCATTGAACTCAGTGTTTTTCTGAGACAAAGCAAATTTTTGGTCTTTCCATTCTCAAATGTACCAGAGCACAATGACCAAAAATAAGGTTGTGATGGCACTGCACCACTCCATTCTCAATTAAATCCAAGGTCCAAGAGAGAGGAAGGCCCTGTCTCAAGTCAAATCATGAGTTCATGCCAGCTGGGGCTGGGCACTAGGATCCTAGTCTTTCCTTACTATGCCATCCAGAGATTTCTCCCAACTCTCACTTGCAACAAATGCATCACTGGACTTGGGATGGTGAATGATCTGGTTAAGAAATGAGGGACCTCAGATAGCAGTGAGGATAGAAAATAAGTTAGATGAGGATCAACATACTCATCCCAAGCCATCTACCTCTATTGTGATCAGAGTACAACTAATGAGCATGTGTCTTTGCCAAAAAGAAGATATAGAAAACATGGTCGTGTGTGTGCACATATGTGTCCACCTTCATAAAAGAAAAGTTTATGGTACACAGGAAACTAGCACCAGATTTAAGTTGTACATAGATTAATGATGCTGGCAAATCTTAAACTTGAATAAGAGATTTCTTGATTTCATAACAAGCCAAAGTAATACAGACATAATGGATGTGAGCAAAAGGCAGTAGGAGTGGTTGGAAGTCAGTCTCATCTGATTTTGAATTTTATTTCTGCTATTAAGTTTTTCTTTGATCTTAGACATTAAAATAAAAACTTCACTGGACCGCCATTGTCTTGTCTATAAAAGGGAGCCAATAAAGGCTATTATTTGTACACTGTCTTAGCTAGCCTAAAGGCATATAAAGAAATGATTTCTCTGCAACTCCACAGTTTTTCCAGGTGCACTATTTCAGTTCTGTTTCTTACTCCAGTCTTCTGGCCTGAGTGTGACTTGTAATAATGACATCCACATGTCTCCTCTCTCAATCTCTGCCCTCATTGTGTTCATCTATACCCACATTCTATGGATGTGTGCCCAGTGCCAAGTTCATGTAAAGGATGTGTAGCTACTGGGCTCTATGGAGAAGGGTATCAGATGCTAAATCAATCAATTGCCTGAAACAGCTTTAGGAAACTTGTTTCAAATTGGTGATGAAACTATTGTTCGATCATAGATAAAATTATCGATGATTCAAGACAGTTAGGACCATTCCAAGCCACTGATATAGTCAGGGATGATGACCATAGGTCTGAAGAGATTACAGCAAGGGATAAGCCCTCAGAGATTGTCTAGTTAGCAGAAGAGATGTTCATGAGAGGAGGTATCCCCCTCCCAGAGTCACCAATAAACTATCTATTCTCGATCCTTGACTTCCAGTGATCCTGTACTTTATGCAGGCTCCTAGCCACCTTCAATCCAGGAACCCTAAAGACAAAGACTATGAAAACCCCCCAGATGCCCCTTCTCAGTGCTTATTCATTGGGAATAAGGTAGGAGGATCTACAGAGATGCTTCATGGTGGTGAGCTCATACTCTTCACCAACTTCAGGACCCCCTCTCTGACCTTGCAAGCACCCCAGAAAATCCTGTTCTAGTCATTGTCTACCTCATCCCAGCATCCAGACCCCTCTACTAAAACAGATTTGCTGCCATCCAGTTCCCCAGCTACTATAATCAAGAATCACAGGAAGTTAAGATTCGGGATCCACAATGTCATGACCTGCAGCCAAAGTTACTTCTCTGATTCTTCTTTATAGTTCTATGCCTGTGAAGGATTATATGGATTGCATTGGTTAAGGTGGGAAGACCCAGCACACTGTGGGTGACACCATTGCTACCTAGCCCTGGGATCCTGAACTACATAAGACTGGAGGAAACTAGTTGAGTTGAAGAAGTATGCATGCATTTATTCTTTCTCTGCTCTCAACTGTGGATGAAATGGACTAGCTGCTTCAAGTTCCTGCTTTCTGACTTCTCTTCAAGGATGGACAGTAACCTGGAACTGAGCTAAAATAAGTCCCTTTTCCCCTTGAATTGCTTTTGCCAGGGTATTTTGTAATAGCATCATGAAAGGAAGCTAAAACACTGACCTAATCACAAGGCTAATAGAGAAAAGAACATGGCAGGCACATCATGTCTTTTTTTTTTTTTTTTTTTTTTTTTTTTTTTTTTTTTTTTTTTTTTTTTTTTGCTTGCCTCAGCCCTTGTTTCTGCACCTAAAAGCTGTAGATCTAAGCTCTGCATATCAGGGAGTAGCTAACATAAGGCAGCAGCAAGTAATCCTTCACCGGCATTCCCACAGGCCAATATGACCTAGACAATCTCTCATTGAGACTCATTTCCCAGGTGATTTTAAGTTGTGCCAAGTTGACAAAGTTAACCATCACAGGCACCAAGTAGAATGTCTGTTTCCCATGGAATTTCCTATGAATGAAACTAAGGTCCCTGGTGACCACAGGAGCTCTGTAAATGATAGCTTTCCTTCCTTGAGGCAAACTTCAGGAGTGCCTGAAAGACCCAGAGATGATGTACAGTAGGGAAATATGTCTAAGCTCTCAAAGGGAAAAGCTCCATTATTTCAATAGAAATATATAAAGGTTCCATGACCGACTAAATTAAGGACTTCTGATCTAGAGAATTCCCTTTATGTCTACACTCTTTCCTGCAGGGGCTTTACTGAGCTCTTCCAGTGAGGTACACGGATCTGAAATGTAAGGACACTAAGATTTATTATGGGGCCTCTTAGTGGTTTCCAGAGGCCTGGTGTGGAAGAATCACTCCACTCCTGTGCAAAAGGAAGGAGAAACTAGCTTACCAAGGTAGTACTACAAAATGAAGGCAGAGAAAATACAGAAGAGCAGCCCAGAACATTTTGATAGGAAGCATATTTCAATGGTGAAACCCATAGAATTTCAAAGCAAGATGTCCAAGTATCTGGTGAAGTGCTATACTACTCCAAGGTCTCTTCCTTATATCAAAAAACAAACATAATTATGTACCCACCTGGAAGGTTGTAAAAGGACTGAGTTTATTTTCTCTGTTGATGTCTGCGGCTACTATTTCTACTAAGATCAGCAAGGCTAGAGAGAAGGGGTGTTTGTAAGGTAAGAGGTAAAATCAGATTATGGGGCTCAGGTGGTGGGGAGTGTCTCCCCAGACTGATCTGTCTGGGGTGGTGAAGTCAAGGATCTTGGAGAAGAACCTACAGCCACTATTTAACTAAATCAGCATAATCTCTAACTGCATTCTAAGTATTTGTTCTTATAGTTAGAAATAACTGTGGTCTTCACCCCTCATCAAGGAAAGGTCCCTTTGCAATGGATGAGACCATTACAGAAAATCACAACCAATTAAAATGCAGTGTTGTCAGCCCAGCCTCATTGGATACATCTACAAAATATTTCCACATCTAAGACTCAGAGATTGTCTTAGTTAGAGTTTCCATTGCTGTGAAGAAACATCATGACCAAGGAAAATCTTAAACAGGAAAACATTTGATTGGGGCTGGCTTACAGGTTCAGAGTTTTAGTCCATTATCATCAAGGTAGGAATCATGGCAGTATCTAGGCAGGAATGGCACTGGAGGAGATGAGAGTTCTAGGGGAACCAGGAGAAGACTGGCATTCTCAGGCAGCTAGGAGGAAGGTCTCAAAGCCAACCCCCACAGTGACACACTTCATACAATAAGGCCACACCTCCTAATATAATAGTACTATTTCCCATGAGGCAAATTCATTCAAACCAGAACATTTCACTCCCTGGCCCACATAGGCTTGATCAAACATATGAATCTATGGGGGCCATACCTAAACAGCATAATGCAAAATACATTTAGTTAAACTTCAAAAGTCCTCATAGTCTATAGCATTCTCAACAATGTTAAAAGTCCAAAGTTCAAAGTCTTTTCTGGGATTCACTCAATAACTTAACTGTAATTCCCTATAAAGTCAAAATCAAAATGCAGGTCACATACTGTGGTGGTTTGAATATGCTTGGCCCAGGGAGTAGAACTATTAGGAGGTGTGGCCCTGCTGAAGTAGGTGTGGTCTTGTTGGAAGAAGTGTGTGACTATGGGGGTGGGCTTTGAGACCCTGCTCCTAGCTGCCTGAGGACTGTCTGCCCCTGGCTTCCTTTGGATGAAGATGTAGAACTCTCAGGATCTCCTACACCATGCCTGCCTAGAAGCTGCCGTGTTCTCTCCTTGCTGATACTGGACTGAACCTCTGAACCTATACACCAGCCCCAGTTAAATTGTCCTTTATAAGAGTTGCCTTGGTCATGATGTCTCTTCATAGTAATGGAAACACTAACTAAGACACATACCTTAAAGATCACAGGATATACATTACCAGTCCAAAATGTCATAGTGAGGAAATGCTGGACCAAACAAGACCAAAATCCAAGTGAGCAAACTCCAAATTCTGTATTTCCATGTCTGATGTTAAAGTGCTTTTCATATCTCCAACTCATTTTATCTTTATTGACTGCAACAAACTTCTTTCTCCTGGGCTAGTTCCACTCCCTCTTAGCAGCTTTTGTTGGCAGATATAAAATGGCTCTAGAATGTTGGGTAACTAAGGCAACTTCAACTTCACAGCTTCTTGTCCCAATGTCTGGAATCAATAGACAATCTTCTGGGCTTCTCAAAAGGGTATGGGGCACTTCTCCAGCTTAGTCCTCTGTAGCATTCTAGACTCTGGTTGACTCCACTCCACTGCTGCTGCTGTTCTCAGTGGTTATCCATGGTACTGGCATCTCCAATACACTGGTGTTTTCTGCTGCAACTAGGCTTCACCAATAGCCTCTCATAGGCTCTCTTCATGGTGCCAAGCCTCAACTCCTTTGCATGACTCCTTCAGTCCTAGGTTGTCAACTGCAACTGAGGCTGCACCTTCACCAATGGCCTTCCCTGGTCTCTCACAGTGCCAAGGCTCATCTGCTTTCCATGACCCCTTCATCCCTTCAAAACCAGTACCACCTGGGGTGATTCTTATACATTACCAAGTCCAGCTGCGGCATGAGGTGCCACCTTGGCTATCTCTGGAACAGAGCTTCTTTGTGCTCTCAGAAAATACTTCCCAGAAAGTTTTACCTCAGTGATCCCAGTCTCTTCTTAATCACACCTAACTTCTTAGCTCCAGCTAACCACCATCAATTGTCCCAGTAGTCCTTTCAATTCTTGACCCTAAAGCCAGAACCACATGGCTGAAACTGCCGAGTTCTGCTGCTTGCAGGAGCTGGAACATGGCCCCCTTGTTCTATTACATTATCACCAGCTTTCTGTTTTCCAACTCCTTCACTGCCTAAGCTTGGCTGTCTTGGACCTTGCTTTGTAGACTAACCTGGAATTCAGGGATCTCCATACTCTGTCTGGGTTAAAGGCATGTATTACCACACCTGGATTTTACCTTTTCTTCACCTAGAACTTTCTCTGTCTCAGGCTGGTCTTGAACTCAGAGATCTGCTTGTCTCTGTTTCCTGGGACTAAAGGCATGTACTACCATGCCTGGATCTAAGCTTTTCATGGTCACTATTCTTCAAGATTCAGATCAAAAGCCTGTACTTCCAGCTTCAAGATATGGAGGACATGAGAAGTGTACCCTCCATTTCTGGATTGTAGTTCATTCCAGAATAAAGTCCAAATGAAAACAATAACCAGGTGAAAATGCCTAACATGATATAACTATTCCTTGTTCAAATGCAAACACATAAACAATAAGCTTAGCTGGGTGGGATCTTGCCCTAAGGTCACCACTCCTTTAATCTATTTATCTCCTTGAACACAGGATTTAGCCCCATTCTTCTTCATACCCCTTTATTCTTAGAACCATACATTTTGTACTTTTTTCCTTTCAAAGCTTGCTATGTTTTATCAAAATGCTCTTCATGAGACTAAACCAGAAAACAAAGTCTCTGATGGGCTTTTTGAGACTTGTTTGTCAATGCAATTAATATAAATCTCTTTACCTTAGCCTCAGGTAGACTCTTTAGTAAAGGGCAAAAAGCAGTCATATTCTTCACCAATATACCACAGAAACACTCTCTAGGCCATATACTAAAATTCTTCTCTTTTAGAACCTCCAGAGCCAGGCTTCCACAGTTCAAATCACCCTCAGCAACAAGGTCTTTCATATTCCTACTAGGATAGCCTATTAAGACCCACTTAAAGGATTCCACTGTATTCCAAATCCAAAGTCCCCAAATCCATATTCTTCCAAACAAAAGCATGGTCAGGCCTATCACAGCAATACTCCAGTCCATGATACCAACATCTGTCTTATTTAGGGTTTCCATTGAACAGACACCATGACCAAGGCAACTCTTATAAGAACAATATTTAGTTGGGGCTGGCTTACACATTCAGAGACTCAGTCCATTATCATTAAGGTGGGAGCATGACAGCTTCTAGGTAGGCATGGAGTAGAAGGAGTTGAGAGTTCTACATCTTCATCTAAAGGAAGCCAGGGGCAGATGTCCTCAAGCAGCTAGGAAGAGGGTCTCAAAGCCTACCTACCCCATAGTGGCACACTTCCTCCAACAAGGCCACACCTCCTAATAGTGCCACTCCCTAGGCCAGCCATCTTCAAATCACCACAGGGATCACTACAGAAGAGGAAGAAGAAAGATTGTAAGAGTCATAGGAACACAAAGTTTTTTATGAGATTGTTTCCTAGAAATGTGAGACGCTGTACCCACTGAAGTCTCACCAACATGGCAGCCTAAACAAGGATGACATCAATAGAAATGCTAAAGTGAAATACAAGAAGTCCATTAGGCCTCAATGCTACACAAAGAGCTACAGGAAACTAAGAAATGCAGAGAGCAGGAGAACCACTCTTCCCCAGGGAAGAGCATGTCAATTGGTTATCCAAAGGGTTTATGGGATGGTTTGGAGGGAGTAAATGGAAAGAAGGGGTAAATCGTGCAACAATAATCTCAAAAATATTTTAATATGAGTTCAATCACAGTGGGCTGGCAAGATGAATGAGTGGCTGCCATGCTGCCATGCCACCATGCTGCCAGGCTACCATGCCTTGTGACATCAGTTCTATTCCAGGACCCACTATTAGAAGTAGAGAGCCAACTAGGAAAAGTATCATGTTTGTGTGTGTGCACTTGTCACATCAATCTTGGCCTTGTGATCGCTAGAATTATAAAATAATAAAATCCATTTATGGGGAGAAACTAGAAGAGAATAGAAGGGAGGGCAGGGTGGTGAAGAAGACAGAATCAATCCCTAGGAGGAATGAATGATGCTTCCAGAGAAGAGATGCTAAGGGATTCATGGTGGCTATCATGGGAGGCAAGATAAAACCAAGAGTGGTAAACAAATGTTTGATGTAAATCCATTTCATCCCACACTTGTCTCTTGGAGGCCTGCTCTTTTCTGAAGGGAAACAGAGGAGAGTGGATTGGGGGAAGAGGGGAGGTGAAGAATGGAGGGAAGGGGACTTTCCAACACATTAGCATGGTCTGATATTAGCACAGGTGGCCTTGGGAAGTAATGGGTAACGTGTCTGTACAGATATCCAAGCAAACATCTAACTCTAAAGAGGGAATTTTGAATAGAAGGCAGACTTCTCAAAATGGTGCCCTGTTTCCTCCTCAACATTCTAGGTTATGTCAGATACATTCTTACAGCCCCGGAAAGTCAAAATGTTTAATCAGGCTCCAATATGTAATAAAGACACATGCTCCACTATGTTCATAGCAGCCATGTTTATAATAGTCAGAAGCTGGAAACAACCCAGGTGTCCCTCAGCAGAGGAATGGATACAGAAAATGTGGTACATTTACACAATGGAGTACTACTCAGCTATTAAAAACAATGACTTAATGGAATTTGCAGGCAAATGGATGGAACTTGAAAATATCATCCTGAGTGAGGTAACTCAGTCACAAAAGAACGAACATGGTATGTACTCACTGATAAGTGGATATTAGCCCAAATGTTCGGAATACCCAAGTTTCACTTTACAGCAACCGCTGGACTGAGAGTGAGGTCCCAGATGGAGGAGTTGGAGAAGGGACTGAAGGAGCTGAGGGAGTCTGCAGCCCCATGGAGGGAGCAACAGTGTCAACTGGTCCGACCCCCCCAGTGCTCCTGGAGAATGGACCACCAACCAAAGAATACACATGGAGGGACCCATGGTTCAGATCACATATGTGGCAGAGGAGGGCCTTGTTGGCCATCAGGGGGAGGAGAGGCCCTTGGGCCTGAGGGTATTAGAGGTCCCAGTATAGGGGAATGCCAAGATGGGAAGATGGGAGTGGGTAGGCGGGTGGGTGGGTGGAGGAATACCTTCATAGAGGCAGGGGGAGGGGGGAGGGGATAGGTGGTGTCCAAAGTGGAGACCTGGAAAGGGAGAAGCATTTGAAATGTAAATAAAGTACCAAAAAAAAAATTAAAAAAAAAAAAAGCTTAATCAGTGCTTTCCCTATCTAAACTTAAAGCAAAGACAGAAAGCTGTGTTAGTTCAAATACCCATTCCCCTCAGTTTCCTGGCACTTGCAGTCATGAAAAAAAAAACTCTTTAGCTAGAAGTGTATCCTTATATATAGGCCATAAACAGTTCTCAGCATTCCAGGGAATTGCAAGGAAAGGTTAACATTTTCCTAAATAGGCATTGGAACTTTGACAAGTGGCTAGGAAGAAGGAACAGGGAAGTCAGTTGGAGGCTGGAATGATGGTGGTGAAAGCCTGGTTCATACACTGGTTCATCTATCCACACATTTTAACAACTATTACCTCCTGCCCCCAAGTTAACCTCACAGCTCAGTAGAATCATTCTGCAGCAAGGATTTCTCTTCTCTTAGTGTCCTTCCACTTCTAGGAAGTTGCCAACAACAGGTTCATGAAACGCAGGCACTTGATTTAGTCTACTTTGAAGATAAGGACATTGAGGCAGGGGGATTAAATAATATACCTTTAGAGAGGCACCGGGGATTGTAGTGGTCAATAGGATAAAACATCTCGCTTAGGCTGACCTGCATTTCCTCCTTCCCTGCCTGCAGTCATGACAGATCAGGAAGGACTGGGCCTGGCAGTAGCTTCCCCTTATGCTTGCACAGGAGGAGGCTAAGTGACTCTCTCGCTGGGGTAAAACTTGGCCTTCTTCTTGCTAGGCCTATCCCTCTCCCTTTCAGGTTTCCTTGATTTATCTCTTCAAAGGAACTCCACCTTAAATACCATACAAATCCTAGGTTGGTTCTGGAAGATGCATTCATAGCCTAATTGACACTTGGAAGTCACAAATCCCTCATTCCCCTCACCCAAGGGCTGTATGCCTCCCCTCATTTTCCAGTATCCCCTCCAGCTTTCTTGTGACCTAGAAAATACTTCCAAGTTCCCTTAGCCAGGAAGGCCAATGAGGGGAAAGGCATGGAAAGCCAGCTGCTTGGCTGGTTTCAGGCAATGAGCAGGTTTGCAAGGTATGATTTCTTTCTCCTTTAAAGAAATGCAATTTACAGTTCCAGACATGACCTCTTGCTGGCCAGTGGTCCACATAGTTCATTGACAGCCTGTGGAGCATCCCTTCTTAGGAAACCTTTTTGCTAGCCTTGGAGAGTTGCCAGATCAGCAAAGCAGCAGGCTGGAGACACAGTCTGTTCCAATTCTAGTCTTCTATAAATATTGTGTCTGTATGTACATCATGTGCATATGTAAGTACATATGTGTGCAATGTCATGGGTGTGGAGGTCAGAGGACAACCTTAGGTGTTGGTTTCTACTTTCTATTTTTTTTTTTTTGAGATAGGGCTTGTAATTTTTTGTTTCTGTATCCTAGCCTAGCTGGCCCCACTTCTGGGGATTCTCCTGTTTCCATCTTGCCACAAGAACATTGATGTTACTGTGTTTAGCTTTTGGATGAGTTCTAAGAATCTGAACTTGGGTCTTCATGTATGTGCAATAAGTGTTTTGCCCACTAAATCATCTCCACAATTCATCAATTCTGCTCTCTTTACCAATGTGTAAGAGACAGGAGATAGTAGGGAAGTGTGGAGACCTAGCATCCTGACTATCATGGTCATTGCTACTTTACTGAATCCTCTTGATAGCCCTGAAATGTGGCTGTGTGACCCCCAAGCATTCTGTTTCACTTCCCAGCACCTCACTTTTCTCAAGCACTAGATAAGGGCAATGGTACTGTCTGTTCAGCAAAGGTACTCAAGAAGAAACTGTTGCTAGCTCATTATGGCCATCTACACCATTCACCAGTTCCCTTGCCATTAATAACAATAGCATAGAATGCCATTTATACTCTGCCAAATGTGTACAGAGATCAGTCTTCTATCTGTCAAGCCACCATTACCTCCCTTTTATATAAGAGAAGGCTTAGACTCAAAGATTCTAAGTCACTGGCCCATGATCTCTTGGCTCAGAAAAATGTGGCAGTAGAAGAACCTGGCCGGCTTGTTCTCTAGAGGCAGGGTACACTGTTAAGCTGCTTTCACAGAGACTGCAGAGATAGAGAAAGGCCACGTATGAGTAGCTTCCAGGATATGGCTCTCTCTCACTAGCCCTATTCCAGAGCAACTTCTGGACAGGGAGCATCTCCTATGTTACCTAAAAGATGTCTTTTCACAAGCTATGCCCTACCAGCAGTATGTCCACTGCCTCTTCTCACAGTGCCACAAGGAGAGTCCACTCATATCCAGCCTTCTACACCCAAGGCCCCAGAGCAGCACTCGACCTTACTCAAGCAGCACTAGGAAGAGCTGGTCAAGCACTGGCATTCATGGCACCGGCCAGGCAGCCACGTGTGGGGCTCAGTGCCAGTTTCAAGTAAAGCAAAGAATAAAACAGAGAAAAACAGTTGGGAATTAATTATAAGGCTTGATATTATAGACAGTGTATGTCAGAGCATGAATCATGTCACAGCTCTTCAAGGAGCAGAAGAAAGCGAGAGGAAAATGGAATAGCAACATTACACTACTGTCCCTCTCCTAAATCTTTGGGGGTTACCCAGCACTGAGGAATGAGAATATATGAATTTGCCTGTAATTTTCTTCTCTGCTAACATCTGAAATTCTAATGTACTTCTAATGCAATTTAAGAGAAAATGAATACATTTTAATTCATTCTCAGTATGTACTTTAACACAAAACATCACTGTTCCCATATTCGTTCTCATTCATTTCTTCATTCATTTCATAAACAAATGCTGAGCTCTTGTTCTATGCCATCTACTTACCTGACCCCTGGGAGCAGGGTGAAGAATACAGAAGTACATTAAACTAAGGCATTGACCTTGACCCTTGAGGTCTAACAGAAGGGACAAGGCAAGAATATCAATAACAAAGTGGCGTGTGGTCACGGTGATCCAGGAGCAGGGGTGTGCTAGCTAAGCTGTACATTCCAAGGAAAGACAGAGGAGCTGGAGCTGAAAACCAAATTCAGCAGGCATGCCTAGATCTCACAGTAACCTGGAAAGGGATCTGAGCCTGTCCAGGCAGATGAGTCAATGCCTACATCTCACAGTGACCCAGGAAGGTATCTAAACCTAGATCTCACCGTGACCCGGAAAAGGATCTAAGCCTGTCAGTCAATGTGAAGCAAAAGGCAAACACCACATTGGGGTTGAAAATCCCTAGATTGGCTGTCAGCAGACTGTGCTTGGCTGGGACAAACCTCTCTGGTCCTATTTGTCCTGTGGGAGGTAAGATATTTGGACCTGATAAGCCTTGGGCATACCCATAAGGTGAAGAACTTATGCTAAGACCCAAATACCTGGCCTTCAAATCTCTGACTACCAAATCCCTTGAGTCAGAACCATGAAGCCCATGCAAGAGGGGTGCATGTAGTAGAAAACCTTTCTGTAGCCCTAAGGTCTTGACAGCATTAATCTAAGACCCTCATTTCAAATATGTCTCCAGGCAAAAGAAATGTCAGTGCCAGTAATGTAAAAATGTTCTGCAAATGAACAAATATACTTCTCTCGCCCCCTCACTCCCTCACCATCCATTTTCTATTTTATCAGGTACAAAACAAAATATGCCAGAAGGGATGAAATATAGCTCAAGCGAGTTGAGAGGTAAATTAACCAGAATGTAGGAGCCCTCCTGAGGGCCATTATAACTGGCCACTCTTGGGGTTTCCTAGATACCGCTGGGAATTAAGGCTCCTCTCCAGCAGCTAAGCAAGCACACATCCCTGCTGCTCGAGATAGCTGTTTCTGTGTGAAGAGGAAGGAGTCCATCTCATGTCCAACTGCTCTCCTCAATATTTCCAAAGGATTAGTGTTATTAATATAAGTCCCTATTGACTCTGACCCTCAATGGCTTCTGAGAAGCTATATTATATCAAGACCCCCCCCCCCCAGGCTTACTCTCTTCCCCGAGGCTAACATACAAATGGCTACAAATTGGATGCTTTAAAATGTATTGTAGAAGCCAAGAGCCCTAAACACAGCTGTCAGCAGGGCCATACCCCATCAGTAGAGTAGAATATGTTCTATGACTGTCTCTCCAGCAATTACTTTCCTGAGCCAATTGGAAGGACTAGGAGAGAGAGAGATTCCAGTGCGGACAAACTGTGCTTTCCCTCCTTCTATTAGACAAGAACATTCTGGAAACTTTGGCTAATCAGATCTCTTCTAATAAAACAAAGTACGAACTCTAGAGCCAGGCTTCCTGAATTTGTACCTAGGCTCTTCAATTGTCTAGCTGCTATGGAATACTGGGGAAAGCATTTCATTTCTCTATGTCCTAGTTTCCTCATCCAGAAAGCAAGGATGACAACATAATGTCCCTTAGGAAAGAGGAAGGCTCAGCAGGGGTGTGCTGTGAGGCTATCTTCTCATTCCTTTTTTTTTTTTTTTTTTTGATACTTTATTTACATTTAAAATGTTTTCCCCTTTCCAGGTCTCCCCTTTGGAAACCTATCCTCTCCCCTATCCTTTGATTCACTGGAGCAGACTCCTAACTGATCTTGGATTCCCCAGCAGCCTTGCTTACTAGGAAAATGGAGGTTCACTAGGATTTACACCTAGAGCTGATATGACACCGAGATGCCTCCCAGAACTGGGTGGTACACCTTTAAGCAGATGCCTCCTTTGAAAGCAGCCCTTTAGAGAGGCTTTCCCCACTTTCTCACAGCTGTTGTAGCTGTATCCCTAGGACACTGTGACAATGGCTCTAGGAGGCAGTTAATGGCTCCTACCACCATTTGTAGCCAAATACAGGTTTCTGTGTTCTGAGCATCCACCTTCTGCACATTCTTCCAGTGGGGGGGGGGGGTTGAGAATAAAGCCACTCCAGAATGACTATGGCTGACCATCTCTGAAGGGATGCCTCGCATATCCAGTTCAGATCCCACATGAAGGGTTTGATGAGAATGAACCCACCACCACTTCCCAGAAAAAATACATTCCTTACCATATGCCCTCAACAAGCCTGTGCTTAGACATGGCCCTTTGCCAATGAGGAAACCGAGGGCTAGGCTAAGTGACCAGTTTGTGACAAAGGAGGGAATCAAGCTCATACATTTTGCCCCCAAGTCCATACCTTTTTATTATTTTAGGATGAATACAGATGAATCTTAATCTTTAGAGGTAAACCTCAAGTGTCCAAACTAATTTCTGTCTGTCTCCTTTGTGCTCTCAGAAATATGGTTTAAAGAAGCTCAGCCTCCACATGGGGAAAACAGGGACTGACTTGCTCTGGCCTCCAAGCTGAGCTCAACACTTTGCCACGTAGTCAACAGTCATGCATGTAAATCCTAAGCAATGCTACTGCGGCCTTTACTATGTGCTTTCAGCTTCAGACCCTTGCTTTTCTCTAGTCATCTGGAAAACGGACACTGAGATAGATACAGAAAACAGAGAGTAGACCTCAGAGGGATTTTGTGAATATTATCACTGTGAGTCCTCGAAGTAGCTTCCAGTTGGGGTATGTTTGAGCTGTTCTATAAAGAAAAGCAATTGCCAGCAGGAAGGTGGCACTCAAGAGTCCTCCCAGCCAAATAGAAGAATTGCCCAGGGAGCAGACAGCTGCAGGGGGGTGATGACAACTTCCGAGAAGGACCATAGCCTGCTCCTTCCTGTGGCTTTCTGAAAGTAGCACACAGCGATGCAGTGAGGGAAGAAAGCATGGAGAGACATGCATTTCATGCTCTAGGCAGAAAAAAATAGGACATTTTAACATGGAAAGAGGCCAGAGAGCCCACTGAGAGTTGCCTCCTTTCCCTGCCATGAATTCTGGCACAATGTAATTTCCCCCATCACTTGTCAAACCTTTCTTTTCTTCTTTCCTTTTCTTCTCTCTCTCTCTCTCTCTCTCTCTCTCTCTCTCTCTCTCTCTCTCTCTCTCTCTTTCTTTCTTTCTATAAGCAAGCTACACCATTCCCACTAGTGGTTTTCATTCGAGCCTTTGGGGATTTGTTTCTGGGCTGGGAAGCGAGAGCAGCAAGTGTCTACTTTTTTGATAGTGGGTCCCTAGTGGTGCAACTCCTCCATGGGTCCTAAGCCGCAGGGCATTATTGTCCTGGCCCAGTCTACATTTCTTGAGAACTACAGAATTCTTTTCTCTCACAAGCTGTGCTTGCCATTATCAGTCCATTGTGAAATAAAACCCCCACTTCTCAATCATTGAAAAAGGATTTTCTTCTTGTCCCAAGAGGATGTAGGGCCTCTGCATAGGTTTATCAAAGGACAAACCCCCTTAACCAGAAGGAAACAAAATAGTTCCTGGAGCTTCCTGGGTGTTTCATTTCTCCCATGAAGCTTTGCTGTTAACCAGGAGAAATCCAGGTGAAGTTGACTGTTTCTGCTTCCCCCTCTTTTTAATACTCTGTCCCATCTTGCCAGTTTCTGGTCCATGTCAGTACTAGACCTTAAATAAAAATATTTGTATAGTCATGTATTGCTTAGCCCAGTGTTTGAGGTTCAGAGTTAATTCTAGCTTTGAGAATGCAATCCAATCACCCTTAATTTGTACCCCTTCCTAAGCATGCTCTATACTAACAAAGGAGGAGGAGGAGGATGTGGACAACAACGATGACAACAACAACAAAGTGGTAAGAAGAATAGGCATCAGTTTCTCCCTAGACGCCCCTACTAGAATCTGCTGCATTCTGTAACCGTGTTGTCTATGCTACTTTCTAGTTGTTAATCTGCTTGGCTGAAATCCCTTAGAGACCAAGGGAGACCTACAAGAACACAGCCATCAGTGTCACTAGTCTGCTCAGAAAAGAGCAATCCTGACCAGAGAAAGTGCCTCATAAAATCTGTTGTGTGATTTTTTTATATATGTGTGTGTGTGTGTGTATGTATATGTATATATATGTATGTGTATGTATATGTATATATATGTATGTATATATGTATGTGTGTGTATGTAATATATACAAGTATACATGAAGTGATATATATATACTCACACTTTCAATCCTAGTACTAGGGTGGTTGAACCAGAAGATCAGAAGTTCAAGGTCATTTTTTTTTAGCTGCATAGCTAGTTGGAGGCCAGCTTGGACTATGTAAGACCTTGTTACAAAATAAGACCAGACAAAAGAAACAATAAACAACAAAATGTTTGGATGGGTGAAGATTAAGTACCCAGGTGACTTTTAATATGGTATACAAGTGAAGACTGACAAGGTGCCAAGAAGAGCTGTCAGCCCTACAGATCCCTCTGCTCACTGCCAAACCCTGGTCTCTCCACACAGTCTCACCCTCTCAGAGCTAGCTGCAGTCTCTGTCATGCTGCCTTGAGTCAACAGCTGGTAAGGCCAAGGGAGCCCCACACTCTGCACCTACAGAGCCCCAGCTTTGCCCTGCCCCAGACATGTTGGCTGAGCCCATGGAGATATACTATGCCTTGTTTGTCTTCAAAGTACTGCAGCTTCGTGATGGGCTTCAGCTCTAACCCTAAGCATGAGTGCGTTTCAATCAGGTCTCATCTCCATGTCCTCCTTCTACCTAGCCTCCATCAGAGGTGACAAATATATCCATTCTTCTACCCAGATGCTGATAAGTTATTAGTATCAATAGTTTAACATTTGACAATCAAGGACTAAATACCCAATATCCCCATGATCCTAGTTATATTTGGCCCACAGGATAAGCCTACACTTCAGATACCAGTGTCCACATGAGCCACATACACACTGCCCTTAACCCCCTTCTCCCTTCCCTCCTTCCTTCCTTCCTTCCTTCCTTCCTTCCTTCCTTCCTTCCTTCCTTCCTTCCTTCCTTTCTTTCTTTCTTTCTTTCTTTATTTATTTATTTCTTTCAAAAAGTCCCATTTTATAACCAAGTCTTGTCATGAATTCATAAAGCTCTTGCCTTAGCAGCCTGAATACTGGGATTATAGTCATGCACCATCATGCATTGAAAGCATTTCTTATTTTTTCCTATTTTTGGTACTTGGAATTGAACTCAGGTGCTGTATAGGTTAGACAAATGATCTACTACAAAGTTCCAACCATTGCCCTGTTTTTATAACTTTAAACAACTCCCAGCATTCCTCAGCAGCTTTGCAGGGACACAATGCTGCAGTCCCATTTGTTTGTTCCTCTTCATTAGGCTGTCCTTCTAAGGACAAAGCCAAGTCTGTATCAGAGTTCTCTTTGGTTCCTACAAGTAGCCTGGAAGCAAGCCCACTGAACATGCAGAAGACAAAATACTAAGTTTATTTAAATGAAAGCTCTAAGTAATTCTGTACTGTAGATCTATTTTTGTTTTCATTCTGGTCTCCAAAATCCTCCCTGGTTTCTACTGTAGCTTTGTCAGCACACTTGCCTTTACACTGTCCTCAGTCCTGCTGGCTCAGTGAGTGTACAGCCTCTGGAATATGTGATGAATGTCAACCCTAGAACAGGCTACATAATGAAGAAGCTAGAGATGGCACTCAGACCAATCCCACAATATATGGATGGGAATAGAAGAGGTACCACCAGAGACGGCAACAAGCCTCTGAGATCATCTAGTGGGTTAAACTGTCTCTGGCTTCAGGTCTCTGGCTTATATGCCAAGAAGTTCTTTTTAAAATTTTATATTGTTGTTGTTGTTGTTGTTGTTGGTGGTGGTGGTGGTGGTGTGTGTGTGTAGTGTGTGTGTGTGTATGTAAGTACATGCATACCACAGTACACATGTGGAAGTCAGAGAACAGCTCCACTTTCTTTCTGAGGTCAGTTTTCTTATTTCACTATGGGTTTCAGTGATTAAACTAAGTCACCAGACTTACATAAGAACTTTTACACACTGAGCCATCTCACCAGCTCTGACATTAAGAACACATCTACAGTTTCTAAATAACTTTTAAAGTCACATCTACTGAAATGTGTTGCTTGACTTTATGGTCATTTTTTTGTCTCCTCACTTAATGATAGTGAAAATCAAAGCATTGTGCTCTCCAAACAGTCAATGAAACAATAGCTCCATGTGGTCTATGGAGCAGCAGAGAAGGCAGACCCCAAGGATCCTTAGAAATCTACTCAAGTCGAGTGATAACACTCAGATCTGATTTGAATAATTCTACCTTAGCTCTGAGCTCTTTTCAATGACCTTCTCTGTGACAGGCCTCTTTTCATGGCCTTCTCTGTGACAGGAACTAGTGAAATGGGTTTTCTCGCAAGACTGAACTGTGATAATTTTCCAAGCTCTCAGTTGAGATTAATGCATGGACATATGGTCTCTTCCCCTCAGCAGCTTCCTAGATACCACACCACAGTTACTCGGGGCTCAGCACAACTACTCTAACTCCCAGCTAATGCATCATTCTGTTCCAGCATCACTAGGACTCAAGCAGGCTCATCCAATGCTCCCTGTTGAAAAAGTACTGACTTGCAAATAAAGTGGGACATTTATATTTGCATTTCAGGAAATGAAGCCAAGTCAAATATGATGACCTCACTAACTAAATATTCCAGGCATTTCCTTTTCAGTTCTGCCTGTCACCCACTCAATCTCATGTAGAATGGCCATGCAAGAATGTGACAAATAGTTTTTCCTTCCTAAACTGGGACTTAGCATGTATAGAAAAGAATAGGATAGAGAGAGTTAACTGTGGAAATATTTGCTTTCCTTGGGTTAAGTATTTGTAGAAAGGGATTGGGGTTGTTCAGGATCAAGTTATTTTTTTGTGTGCTGGGGGGGGGGGAGAATCTCATTGTGATCCATATTTTTTAAGGCACAGTCCAAAATACAGAGTTGCAACACATATCATTTTTGCTGTATTTCAGGTTACTCAGAGGTATCTGGAACAAGAAGTGGAAAATATTTGCAAAGTAGATTTGTGCCAAGTGGCTATATAAACCATGATCCCTTTCCCATCTCTAATATCTCAAAAGACAAAAAATATATTATCTGGGGGTTCCAAGATTGTTGGAAATCAGTAGCAAGCACGGGCTAGGCACAGATAAAGAACACCTGCAGCTCTCATTCAGGCTAGCTAGAGAATGTACACCCTGATCAGAAGGCCTTGCGGTTGCTGGATTAGGGAATTCATGGTAATTATGTGTATGAACATAAGGAGAGTTCAAGCAGGAAGGGAACTCAGAGCAGGGATAGGCCACATATCAATATGAAGCTGGAGGAGTGATAGTCTAGAAAGGGAAGAAAGTTGTACAAAATGAAGAATATGCATGGCGAAGCTAGGGCAGGAGCACTCTCCTTACCACTTATGATTTGTTTGGAGGAGAGTTGCTTCTCAGGATTAGGAGGAAGATACAAAGGGAACAGATAACAATGGTTTCTGCAAAAGCAGACACAGGCAGAGCTCAAACCTTTGTGGATTTTGTTTTTTGTTTTTTGTTTTTGTTTTTTATAATAGGTGGAAGAAAATGACTGCCTACTGGCAAGACTTGGCTTACTAGACTAGTTCTTCCTTCTCAGATTTGTTCTTTTGATCACTGATAGCTGTTCATTTCACCCAAGACCCAGCATAACCAGGATTCTCTGTGAGCCTGATGGGTCCTCTACATCCAAGACAGTGGGGCTCATGAAACACAGGTTTGAGTGAATGACAAACCAATGCTGTATTACTGATGAAAAGTGTGTCATGTGTGTATGTGTGAGGATTGTGTGTGTGTGGGGGGGTGGTGAATGAATGAATTTGGAGGATATTTAGTGAAATACCAAAAGGGGATTTTGAAAGGGAAACTTAACTAAAGCTCTGAGATGGGGAAAACTATAAAGCTATTCAATACAACTTAAATTGGGGGTGAAGATTTGACAGAGTAAGTGATGTGGCACCCTGAGGTTAACATGTGTGCTAGTCTGTGAATTAACTAGGGAGTATGTTTTAGAAATACCACCCTACGCTATTGTTTAATCCTTCTAGTGATCTGTGTCTATACATGTGTATTGGATATTATCCTCATTTAACTGATGAGGAAACTAAAGCTCAGAGCACTTAAGTAATTTCCTATCAACATATGGCTAGCATGTGTTATATCTGGGACTCAAACCCAAGTTTTTGGGCTCACATTCTCATTATCTTTCCATGATAGTACAGTCTATGGATAAGAGGCAGACTTTAGAATCCAAGAAGCCTAGATGCAAATTCTAGTTCCATCATTTGCTGGAATACTTAGTTATTGGATATGGTATTTGTAGGTACTAAATGAAAAACATATAGAGAACACCTGTTGTAGTTTGAATATACATGGCACACACACACACACACGCACACACACGAGAGAGAGAGAGAGAGAGAGAGAGAGAGAGAGAGAGAGAGAGAGAGAGAGAGAGAGACTTGAGTTAGGCTTGGTGGGACATGCTTGAAATCCTAGTACTTGAGCGCTTGAGGCAGATAGATAAAGAGTTCAAAGCCACCCTAAACAACATGGTGAACCTTTGTAGCAAAACTCAAAGTTATAAACAGTAAACATACAAGTTAATATATTATATAGTTAACATAGTGGTGAAGTAAATACAATAGGTAATGAACTTGAGAGTTCAGTTCCGCTATGGGGCTGAGCTCATCCAGTAACCATTAGTGTCATTTATATGTTCTAAAAAATCAAGTAATGAAGACAGAAGAAAGAAGATCCATGGTTGCCAGGAGTTTGAAGGGAGAAGAGTGGAGCAGTATAACACATGGAGTTCTTAGGACAGTACAACTATTCTGTATGATTCTGTGATAGTGGCTATATACCATGATATATTTTTCAAAACCTGTTAACATTGTGTAACACAACAGATAAATGTCAATATAAGCGATTTGCTTTAGTTATTGATAATGTGTTAATTGATTCATCAATTTTAATGGGTACGCCACACTAATGGAAGATATTGATACTAGGGGAAACTGAAAGGATATATGCAAACTCTCTGTACTTTCAGCTCAATTCTTTCTTAAACCTAAAACATAAACTCTATTAGTTAAAAATAGGAAAAGCAATCAGCCTACATAGTCACATATGGAAGGCTGGAGCACAGAGCTAGGAAAATTCTTTTCAATTACAAAGACAAATGAACTGGTAGACCAGGAAATCCTCTCTAGAGGTCTGCACTGACATTAGAATGAGCACAGAATTACTTAGACATGTATCTAGATACTTAGGATTAACTATATATTGGCAACTTGTGAAGGAGAAGAAAGAACGAATAGGGGCTCATTCTATAAGATAACAATATTTATTATAAGCTAGAGTGATAAAGCCATGTGATGTTAGTACAGATTCAAAGAATTAAAAATAAAGCTAATCAGTGAAACAGATCAGAAACCCCAGGATATTTCTACAGGTATAGATAAGTTTGATGCATAACAGTGGTAAAATTGCAAAGAGCCAAGGAAAGAGTGGAACAGTCACAAAATGGTGCTTAGAATCTTAGTAACAAACCCCTACACAGAAATAAATTACAGATTAGAAAAATGAACAATGTACAAGCTAAAATGAACAATGTCAAAGCTAAAATGTTTAAAATAACAACTTATTACATTACAATCTCAAAAAATAAAAGTGATAATTAAAAAAACACTTAAAGTGAGGTGTTTTGATGACTGAGTTGAATATCAGTTTGATTAGATTGAGAAGAACCTAGGGTATTAGGGAGAAATACCTCCAAGCTTATCTGTGAAACATATTTCAGAGAGTTTTAACTCAGTAGAATATGGAAGACTCACCTTAAATGTGGCAGCACTATACCATGGGTTGGAGCCCTGGACTGAATAAAGGTGGCAAAAGGGCAAAGCCATGTGAAAACCAGCACCATGCAACTCTACTTCCAGATCCCAAGAATGAAGCCTCTGCTGCTGTTGTGCCTTCCCCACCATGATGGACTGTTGTCCTCTGAACTATGAGCCAAATCAACTTTTCTGCCACTAAGTTGCTTTGAATCAAGTATTTGTTTACAGTGAAAGGAAAAATAATTAACATAACATAGATCCTGAAACAAAAAGGAACACAGAACAAAATTTTAAAATATTAATAAATGTGACCTCATTTAATTAAATCACTTCTATAGCAAGGACAATATAAAAAGACAAAGCAGACTGAAAAAAGGTATTTTAAACATATATAACTGACAAAGATTGACATCTATAAAATTCAAAAAAGACAAAACAGCCCACTTTAAATGATCTGGAGGTGTGGCTCACAGGTGAAATGTAGGCTTAACATGTATAAGGCACTGGGTTTCATCCACATCACTACACACACACACACACACACACACACACACACACACACACACACAGAGTATTATCCTAGGTCATTGAATTATGCAACACCATGAGCAGGAACTACAAAGAGAATCAAACCTGAAAGGCTCTTAAATACATAAAACATTAGTTAATGCCAACAAATCAGGTAAATAAAAAAGCCAGGAAAAATAAAGCTATATACCATGTAACTCTGTTAAATTTAAAATAGAGAAATTTAAAGAGACAGAAAATTGGTTAGTGCTTCCTTAAGTCTAGGGCTGGTAGGAGGTAAGAGGATGTTAGTCAAATAATACAGGTCTTTGAAGTGAAAATCTTTAAAAATTGGCTATGGGAAGGAGATGCTGTTCTTACAGAAGACCTCAGTTTAGTGCCTAGCAACCACACCAGGCAGCTCATAACCAACTGTGTCTCTACATTCTGGCCTCTGTGGGCACCTATATGGCATACACAGAGAGATAGATACATAATTAAAGATAAAAATAGGGGACAAAGATCTGGCTTAGCAGTTAAAAGAACTTGCTGCTCTCTCACAGTACCTACATGCTGTCTCACAACTATCTGTAACTCCAGTTCCAGGGGCTCCCAAACTCTCTGGGAACTAGGCACACACATGGCGCATATACATACATGTAGGCAAAACACTCATGCAGATAAAAGTAAACAAATAAATCTAGAAAATGCAAATAAATTTAAAATATAAAATTGACTATGCAATGGTTGCACAGATCTGTGACTCTACATTAATATATGGATTAATATTATGGTATATAAATAAATTATATCTTCTAAAAGCTGGTAAAAATATGTGTCAGGGAGTTAGTTGATATTTTGTTTGGTTGTATGGAGGTAAAAGAATATCCTTTTTATGATTACCATTCTCGTAAGCAAATGGAAGCATTTTTTACAACCCAGAATACAGACTTTTGTTAGTGAACATCCTCTGATAATGATGTGTATTGTGTTTTTGTGTGGGTAGAGTGTCATGTGAAAGCCAATTAGATCAATTTAGTTTATTATGAATTTCAAGTCTTCGACAGTTTTACTGATTTGCTTCCTATTTCTCTACTGGTGAGTTAAAAGGGTGCTAGAATAGCACCTATAATTGTGGGTTTGATTCTTCCTCTTCTGGCTCCATCAGCCTTTGCTTCACATGACTTAAAGCTTGCTATTAAATACAAAAACGTTTTGATGAATTGACCTGTTTATGATTATAAATAATTCCCCTTTATCCCTGATCATATGCCCTGCACTGAAGTCTGCCTTGCCTAATGTTAGCCATTCCAACTTTCTTTTCATTAGCATGTGCTTGCTCTATCTTTTCCTACCTTTTTGTTTTGCCTTTTAAGTTGTATGCATATTTACAACTAAAATGTTTTTAGTTTTCCATTTTTATTCAAACTGGTAGCCTTTTAATGACAGTGTTCAGATTTTTACATTTAATTACATTATTGATTTTTTAAAAATCTAAATCTAAAACCTTCCTACCCAATTGCTATTTGTCCCATCTGGTCTTATTTTATGCTTTCTCCTTTTCTTTCTTTCTTGCTAATTACTTGCGTGATTCTTCATCCTCTTCACTATGTGCTTTACCAGCTAGCTCTGCTTCATTTGTATTGTTTGTTCTACTCTTCACGTTAAAGCCTTTAACTCAGCACAATGTACCTTCAAGCAATATTATACCACTTAGCACATACTATAAAAATTCTCAAAATTAAGCTTGCATTTTCCCTTTCTTTGCTTTTGTGCTATAGTTGTCATACATTTTATTCCTACTCATCCAATATGTAGGGGCATATTATACTACAATATATCGTTATTCATTTAAATCAATAATTTTCATCTAAGTAGACTATAAGAACAATTTAATTATCTTTATATATTACATGTCTACAAATATTTGTTACATTTTTCTGTGGGCTATGCTCCTCCTTGATTTTTTTTCCTGAAGTCTTTATTTCACTTTCACTTTGGAGAAATATTTTCATTGGCTTTTGACTTCTAAGAGAATATTATCTTTTTCTTTCAGTACATTTAAGATGGCAATCTATTGTCTTCTAGCTTTCATGATTCCTGGCAAGAAATATGAATTACTTTTTGTTATCATTCTAAAATACATTGCTTTTCCTTTTGTTGCTATCATTATTTGCTTTTATCAATTTTTAAAAAACAATTTGATTACAATGTGTTATGATCCAGCTTTCAACAATTGTTTTGTTGGGTTTTTTGGGAGGGGATTCTTAGATCTGCCAATGTTTAGTTGTCATAAAATTAAAAAAAAAATGCAGCCTTAATTTCCAAATATTTTTCTGGCTCCTCCTTCTGTAATCAGAGTTGTTAGGATAAAAGTCTAGGCTCTGGAAGCCTTAAAAGCTAGGCTCAGCCACCCATCCTCAACGGGCCAATTAAAGTGACAAGTGACAGTGAAGATCAAAGAAAGGACATTTATTACATGGGGCTATATTGTAAAGTGGACTGAGTAGGTCCAGTGACCTTTACCCTTATAAGTCCATGTCTAACAGGAGATTTAGATTTAAATAGAAGGGAAGATGTATGTATAACTAAGCGTTCTGGTCAAGATGTGACCTTACCCATCACTGAGTTGTCATTGTTTAGTTCCAATCTGTCTTACAAGATGGCCTGACAAATTGTTAGAACTGATGTAATCTCTTCCTGGGAGACAAGTTTCCCTTCTGTCTGTACCAAGGATTTGCCCCCCGCCCCCAGCATAAGACTCTTGGTATACTTCCAACTTCTTGAGGTCAGTTGGTTTACTAGCCTGGTAGTCAAAGGGAGGGACATGAGTGTCTTGTTTTAAGATAACATATAAGGTATTAGGTATCAACATTTTTCAGACAAAGTGTACTTTAGTGATTCTCTTTTCCCTTATCCCCTGACCCTGTGCTGCTGCTGCTTCCCTTTGTAAGCCTCAGCCCCATTCCTCCTCCATACCCCATGACAAGTATCTCTTTGGATCACCATTGCTGCCGTCAGGATAGTGGTACTTCCTCTGGTCCAGTTATGCAGATGTTAGATAATTGAATCTTCTTCTACAGATCACTTATTGATACTATATCCTTTATCTTCAGATTTTCTCTCTGTAGTCCATTTAAAGTAATTTATATTATATGACTCACCTTAACAACTCTATTACATTTTCTCTACTCTCTCTGTGATGGACTGTATCCTCTCAAACCGTGAGACCAAATAAATCCTTACTCTATTCCATTAAATTGTTCTGTCAGGTATTTTGTCAGAGAGAAAAATAACTAATACAGTCTTTTAAATAGAAACATCCTAATTAATAGATGTAAAAGAAAGGGAAGAACCAGGAAACCCTGATTACAGTGCATGGTGATATGCATGACAGGAGCAATCTATCAATGGATGCAATAAAGTGTAAGCAGAATAAGATGCTGCATCCCCTCAAAGTATTTTTCCCAAAACAGTCATTTATTTCAGGGCTGAGCAGAGAAAAGTATAATTTATGCTGAGGAATCCTGACAGAAACCACATTTTCCAGGTAATAGGTTTAATGTCCCCAATAATAAATAAGGATGTCATATATCACTATACGTTGGACTGAGTAGACCCAACATTATCATATAACTTCAATGTAATCATGAAAAATAATCATGGAAAACAAAACTGAGGTACTCTACAAATAACAGGTTTTGATACTTGTATGATAAAGTGCCATATATTGAGGAGACTAAGAAGACATGATGATCAAATGAAATGGAGGGCCTAGATTGGAATAGGAGTGAGACATAAAAGATCAGTAAAATTTTTCATATAAAATCTATACTTTATTGTATTGTGCTGAGGTTAATATATTTTTTGAGAAGTATATTGGATGAGTTTTGTTAACTTGACATAAACTTACACATATCTGAGAAGAGGGAACTGTAATTGAGTAAATTACCCCATAAAAATTAGTCTCTATGCAAGCCTATATGCCATTCGTGATCAATTGTTGATATAGGAGTATATAGCTCCTGTATCTGACTGGTGAAATCTCGTGTCTGCCTTCTTTCCAGAGTTCTTATCTCCTCCCAGAAGTCCTATCTTCTACTTCCTGCCTTTGCTATAGGCCATCAGCTTTTAAATAAACCAGTCAGAAGATGAGAGAGGGAATGTTTGCAAAACACTGAGATAGGTGATGAGTAACAATCCCAAAGTCAGGCCAGTAATCAGATCTCTGCTAGTTGAGAAATCAGCGTTTGTGTAATACAGAGACAGTCTTTACACAGTGCATAAAAACATCAGTCCAATTGAGCCACCAATAAAAGAGCATACACATACACGGACTGTATCTAGGCCCCCACCCTGCACGTATGTAGCAGATGTGCAGATTTGTCTTCGTGTGGGTCCCCCAACAACTGGTATGGAGGCTGTCTCTAAAGCTGTTTGCCTGCCTGTGGATTCTATTCCCCTACCTGAGCTGCCTTAGCCTCAGTGGGAGAGGGCATGTGTAGCCCTGCAGAGACTTGATGTGCCAGGATGGGAAGGAAGGATACCCAGGGGGCCCCACCCTCTCAGAGGAGAAGGGGAGGGAGAATGGGAGATGGAGGAGGGACTGTGTGAGGGAGGACCAGGAACAAGGCAGCAATCGAGATGTAATTGAATAAATAAATAAATAGGAAAAAAAGAAAAAAATCACTCCAACATATCATAGTTTGCTTATTCTTCCTACGTTAGTTACTCAAGATTAACATCTAAGATATATTTCATGTAATAGAAGAAGTAGAAATTTGAAACGTGTCCTGAGCTGGGCAATAGTGGTAGAAAGGAGATCCTGATTGTGAGATCTGTGAAAACAAAGAAGAGCAATAAAGATTCCGTTCTTTGTCCTAGGTGGGCGCAACTGACAATCATGTAGTATAAAGAACATTAAAGGCAATAGGCCTGTGAATAGAAAGATGAACAGGCATCCTTCTGATACTTCATTGTGTATGTCTGATGTGGGGGAGGGGTCTGCAGAAACTACTAAAACTATTGAGCTTTCAGTTTTCTAAGGCAGTGAATTAAATCTCATTTAAAAACAATTGGTCTTTATGCCAAAATGTATACACATGTACACATAGAGTAATAAAATATTGTGGTCTAAAGTGGTTAGAAAATAATGACAGACCGAGAAGAATAATTCTGGTGAGAGTGCATGATTCATTATAACCCCGATCAGAAAGCAGGCACGGGGGAGCAGCTGGAAAGTAGAAGAAGAATTAATATTTCCAAAGAAAATGTTTCTTGGCCAGATACCATCCTTCTTTTTAAAATCCATTTAATAATTCTTATTATCTCTTTTAAAGGTGCCCTGTGTGAAAATAATTTTTTGCAGTGAAGTAAAAACTTAGCAGTATTGTCCTTTTATATTCTTTCTTATCTGTAAAACTTAAACTCAGAGTAAAGCAAATAAGAAACATACTAAATATACCGAGCATGTGCTCAAATAATTTCTGCTCCTGTTACTTGGCTCTGAGCTAAAGCTCCCATGACTCTGATTAGTTTGTTGCTTCTCAGATTAAACATTTCATATTCAAGTTTTTCTTCCTTTCCTGTTTAACCATAGTCTTGTATTGAGATGTATTTGTTCCATCATTGATTCCATTAGGGTTCAGTTGGTTAGAGCAACATGGAAACTGGATATAGACTGTTTATAGTTTAGCCAGCTGCCCCAGGTATACTAGACCTTTGTTTCAGCATCCAGCTTTCCCAGGAGACTGCTGGGGTACATAACATGAATGTGGGAATAAGAGTCAGAAAGGACTCAAAGCTACATAATTAAGAACGCCAGATTTCTCAGGACAAATCCATACCTAACAGTTAACATCACTGACCAGACCCTGAATAATTTTTTAAAAATTTATTTTATTTGACTTTATTTTTGAGACAGGGTCTCAATGATAGAGCCCAAGCTGTCCTCAAACTCTATTCCTGATCAACTGGCCAAATGCCATCATACCTGGCTATACAGTGGTTCTGGGCACAGTGTAAACCTGTGTTTGTTTAGAATCCATCCCTGGAATTTATGCAAAAAGGGACCCCAGACAAACATCCCCCAAAAGGAAAAACCTAAGAGTGAGAGTTTGGCTCTCAGGAAATGGAAGAGAGGTTTTTAGTTACTTGGGCAGCTGCTTCAACACCACCGAAGAACAAACAGCTTAACGAGCAGGACCCAACGGAGGCTTTCAAACATCTTCCTCCAGTTAAAAGTCAACACTTTTGAATCAGCATTGCCTCTTCTCTGGCTACTTCAAGGAAAGAAGGTAAGCAAACTAATCTTTTAGCAAGCTCACCAGGTCACCCTGGCATAGATGAAGGCTATCGGGAGATACTGCTTTAAATGGAAGTGACTTCTCTCATTGCTCCTACGTTCCTCTAGGCAATTCCAGTAAGTTGTCAACGGGTATGTACTTTGCTCCCCTGCCTACCAGGGCTAGAACACTGAGTCTTCCTGACTTGTTCTTAATTCTGATTCTAGGTTAAGTACAATACTATGCAAACAGCTTGGTGTCAGTGCAG
This sequence comes from Uromys caudimaculatus, assembly GCA_028551405.1. Classification (NCBI taxonomy): domain Eukaryota; kingdom Metazoa; phylum Chordata; class Mammalia; order Rodentia; family Muridae; genus Uromys; species Uromys caudimaculatus. The sequence goes on along the minus strand of CM052722.1, from coordinate 110,295,089 downwards.
AACATTCCCAGTAAGCATTTATTCCTAGTTGACTTCTGAGGTTTGTTAAGCAAGTTTTGGGTTTATTATTCTCCCTAGCTGTTGCAACCTAGAGATATGAAAATCCAACTTAACAGTAGTATAAATATAGCTAATTTAAGGAGGGAGGTTTGCTGTACTTGTATAAAATAATGTCTTTTGGAATGATACAAGTGATTTGTAAAGTGACTTACTGCCTCCAACTATCCTTATGAATTATTCACACTTTTCTTATTACCTCATTCAACGCAACAGAGGAGGGGAGAGCAAATGTAGGGCCATGTCTCTTGCCTGTTTGCTTACCTAATACGTACACATGCATACACTAGCTTTTGACCAAGTTCATTTCCATCCCATCTCCTCCAGCTCCTCCCTCATCTCCTCAATCACTTATCTTCCTTCCCGATTTCATGTGCTCATTTTGAACCTACTAAGTCTTAACTTACTCTTTGAGCATGGGGAGCCTCTTGGGGAGCCACACCATTGAAGAAAAAATTGACTATCCCACCCCAACAGCTATCAATTGCCCATAGCTTCTCAGCTAGGGATAAGATGTCCTTGGTCCCTCTCCATGCATACTAGGGTTTTGCCTGGCTTGATCTTGTGCAGCTCTTGTGTATGTGGTCCCAGCTGCTGTTGAGTTTCTATATACAACTACGCCATCAGTTCTTGTTTGACTAAAGACATCTACTCCCTCTGATTATTATGCCCACTTGATTATTAGAAAGCATTACCTTTTCTTTTCAAAATAAATTTAAGATTACAAATTGAATAATTTATAAATTTATTTTCCTTTGAAAATAAAAGAGAATATATTTCTAATAATCAACTACCTTGAGACAGATCTTGGAATCATATGTTTGATAGTGTCTATCTTTATGGTCTATCTAAAAGTATGAATTGAATATCTACAACCCATACTAGAGAACATTCTATGCTATAAACACAGCAGCTTATGGGAGATTATAGATGAGATGTTGCCATTACAGTAAGAACAAGAAATGGAGACAGTGCCTGAATTTCTGAGTACCTACCAATTCTTAAGCTCCATGTTACATTCTAAATCAATAGGATGAGAATGTATATCCATTATAATTCTCCTAAGACTCATCGAAGTTACATTTTGTTGCTTCATTTTCAAAATTAAGAGACTTGAAGTAGGTATGTATTAGTTAACTTGCTCATGGCCATGCAGGCAGCATAAGGCAAGGCCACAGTTCAGTCCTGACTCTCTGACTCAAAAGTCTGTGCTCTTTTCTCTGTACCATATTGGTATCTAAAAATATGCTTTTTCGGATCTGGAGCAGGAGATTCACATGATGATCTTGGAATATCTTATCATGCCTAGCAAGGAAGCTTTCAAAGACTACCAAGTTTATGTGAAAAGGACTCAGAAGCTTATTTAAACAGGCTCCTGGTTTCCAAAGAGGATGCAATGATAGCCTCAATATGAAGAAAGTAAGAGGATTAGAACATCAAATGTACTTAAATCCATGAGTGCATCATTAAACATTTAAATCACTGATTGACTACACTTGGAGATGCTAGGGAAATATATTACAATTTTGAACTTGGCATTTGCATTGCCTTCATAGACAAAATATCCACCAGTCTAACAAAGTGGTAGGAATATAGAAATAGTACAACTAGCAAAGAAAATAAGAAGATCATTTTGTAAAGACTCAGGGAATGAGTTAGTCTTTGTTAAAATTGTTAAAATTTCACAAAACCAAAGATATCCAAATAGCTTTTCTTAACAGAGAGTTCCAAATTATGCATGAAGCTCTGTCATCAAAAAACAAACACAATGTAAACAAATAAATAAGCTCTATGAGGTGAATCTGATTAAACTTCTAAAATCAACTACTAATTTAAAAGTAGCTCTGAATACTGTGCCTCACATGAAACTTAACAAAGCACAACCCAGACTGTAGGAAATGCTTCAAGACATGCAACCTGTTTTTACAGAAAAAAAAAAACTGCAAGAGAAAAACAATAGAGAAACCTATGTATTAAAAATATGTCACTCAAAACTCAGATACTTCAATTGTTAAAATGATTGGAAATTTAAACAAATGTCTCCATATTTGTAGATTTTAGTGAAGCTTTATTCATTTTTAGAGAATAATGAACATGGAATTAATTTGTAAGAGTCTTAATACTTTAGAAATACATACCAACTCTCAGAGACTGACCACCAACCAGAAAGCAAGCAAGAATTAGATCTAGCCTACCTCCCACATGTATGCAGCAGATGTGAAGCTTGGTCTTCCTGTGGGTCCCCTAACACCTGGAGCAGGAGCTGTCCCTAAATCTGTTGCCTGCCTGTGAACCCCTTTCCCCTAACTGAGCTGTCTACCATATCTGGCCTCAGTGGAAGAGGATGCACTTAGTCATGCTGTGACTTGATGTGCTACGGTGTACCCAGAGAGGCCTCCCCCTTCATAGAGAAGAAGTGGCTGAGGAGTTGGGGGCGGGACTATGTGAAGAGGGACTAGGAGGAGGTGAGGGGGACTGCAATCAGAATGTAAAATGAATAAATAAATTAATAAAAAAAATACATACTAAATGATTTACAGATAAAATGTGACATCTGCGATTTGGTTCATATTACAGAAAGGAAAAGAATAGATATAAGTATAGATGAAACAATGGTGGCTACACGTGATTATTGTTGAGACTGAGGGATGGGTATGGGCTCATTACATGTTTATATCTAGTCTTATATGTGATTGAAAATTTTCATCTTTAAAAGTTATATCCATATAATTCATGTAGTATGTAAAAACATGTAGACTACATTTCCACTTCTTAGAATTTATATCATGGATACACAGTAAAGTCATGCCATGTGCATATAGAAGTTACATAAGTTCCAATACATACATTAACCATATAAAGGGGAGGAAAATGAAGATGGGAGCTGAACTAGAGACTAAAGGATAGAAGAGCACATAGAGAGCACAGCCCCTGAAATGATGTAGTGGGTTCTTCCTAGTATTCTATTAGGTCTTTCTGCTGTGACCTTGAGACAAGGTAAGGGAGAGGCTGTGAGTGTGGGGCTCTATCAGTCAGTCTTCGTTTATGAGTATGAGTTAGCTATAGTTTGCTCTTTTTCATTACTGTAGAGTAGTACTCCATAGTATAAATATACTACAATCTATTCACTGTTGATAGACATCTGAGTTATTTCCATAATCTAAGCAGCATAAATTAATATTCTAATTTTTAGACCATACACACTAAAATTTCTGGGTCACAGGTAAGATATTTATTCAGTTTTGGTAGACACCATCAAAACACTTTCTGAAGTGGTTATGGGAATTTATGGAATATATAAGTTGAATTTAATTGCTGAAATATACATCAACAGGAAAAAAAAGCAAAACTGTACTTCAGTTCACATACACAGTGTTGATTTGTTGGTATTTCTGTATCATTGGTATCAATTAAAATTAAAGGCATGTGCCACTTTGTACCTAATGTGCTTATTCGTATTTCCTATGACAAGTTCTGACTGGTGTTTCAATTCATTTTAAAAGAAGAACATATCCCCATTTTATTCTGATTCCTAAGCTATGTTTACCACTATAATGCTTACAAGTGACTGTCAAAAAATTCAGAATCAATGTCAATGCTCAAGAGCCATTATGTTCCATCAATCTAATGTAACTGGCAATATCTACTTCTTTTTGACATAAAATTCCATCTTATTTTACATTTTTTAAACGTGTAAGCTTTAGAAGTAAAGTGGGTTGTCAGCCTGGTCTCAGGGTCCTTCCCAGAAGATGGGGCAGAAAGACTATGAGCTCTAGGAGTCAGGGAAGACCAGAGGGAAATGGTGTCTCCTAGACAGGAGCAGAGTGCTGCACTCATGAATTCACAGCATCTGTGGATGCCTTTACACTATCAAACCAGTCAACATTTTAGCATGGAGAAGGGAAGAGCTCAGAAGTCCCCACTTTATACTACGTAGTCATGGACAGGTGTGCTTCTGGAGGAGGGAAAGTCAGTTTTCTTCAATGGTATACTCCCTGGTACATTGACCACTTTCCAGTAGATGGCCCTATTCAAGGGTATATGGGCAACATAAGTTAGGTTAATTGGGTTACAAAAGGGGAAGAAGTGAAGTTGTGGGGGTAGGGATAGTGTACTACCTGGTTTTGTGTGTCAACTTGACACAAGCTGGAGTTATCACAGAGAAAGGAGTTTCAGTTGAGAAAATGCCTCCATGAGATCCAGTGGTAAGGTATTTTCTCAATTAGTGATCAAGGGGGGAGGGCCCCTTGTGGGTGGTACCATCTGTGGGCTGGTAGTCTTAGGTTCTATAAGAAAGCCAGCTGAGCAAGCCAGGAGAGGCAAGCAAGCCAGTAAGCAGCATTTCTCCATGGCCTCTGCATCAGCTCCTGCTCCTTGACCTGCTTGAGTTCCAGTCCTGACTTCCTTTGGTGATGAACAGCAGCATGGAAGTGTAAGCTCAATAAACCCTTTCCTCCCCAACTTGCTTCTTGGTCATGATGTTTGTGCAGGAATAGAAACCCTGACTAAGACAGATGGTTATAAGGGTTTTCTAGGAGGGGTTAGAGGTTGAAATGGGAGGTGAATATGATCTAAATACATTTTAATAAATTCTCAAATATTTAATAAAAATATTTTAAAAGAGGATAGAAAATTATAAATAAATAAACCACACAAGTATTGTATGTATCCTCAGAAGAAAATTTAAGAAAGCAAGATTGATAAAAGCAAGCAATAGAAACACACAGAGGAAGCAGTATAACATTCATTGTTCTGTATTGTATGATGGGGTAATCGCTATACCCAAGGATGCTGGTCAAGACAACGTGAGGTTTGCATGATTCTCTATCTTCACCAACAGTACCACCATCTTAGTTTGTTTCACATGGGAAAGGTAAAAAAGAGCAGAATTCAATTAAGATTCAGGGTCCTTGGGCTCCTCCTACCCTATTGATAAGTCATTCTCTACAGACAAATATTCAGATTTATGCTTTGTGATAATAAATAAAAAAACACATATACACTTAAATTTGACTTTAAAATATCAGGATAAGATTACCATTTTCTCTTTTAGAACAAAAATTTTTTCTAAGTCATTCCCTATAAAGAAAATACATGAAATTCACAAGCAAATGGATGGAACTTGAAAATATCATCCTGAGTGAGGTAACTCAGTCACAAAAGAACAAACACAGTATGTACTCACTGATAAGTGGATATTAGCCCAAAAGTTCAGAATACCCAAGATTCAATTCACAGACCATATGAAGCCTAAGAAGAAGGAAGACCAAAATGTGGATGCTTCAGTGTTTCTTAGAAGGGTGAACAAAATACTCACAGGAGGAAATATTGAGACAAATTGTGGAGCAGAGACTGAAGGAAAGGCCATCCAGAGACTGCCCCACCTGGGGATACATCCCATATACAGCCACCAAACCGGGACCTTTTTGTGCTTGCTGATGGAAGCATGATAAGATGTTTCCAGAGAGGCTCAGGCAGAGCCTGACAAATACAGAGGCAGATGCTCACAGCAAACCATTGGACTGAGCTGGGTTCCCAGATGGAGGAGTTGGAGAAGGGACTGAAGGAGCTGAGGGGGTTTGCAGCCCCATTGAGGGAGCAACAGTGTCAACTGGCCAGACCCCCCGGAGCTCTCAGAGGCCCTTGGGCCTGAGGGTGTTAGATGCCCCAGTGTAGGGGAATGCTAGGGAGGGAAGACAGGAGTGGGTGGGTGGGTGGGGGAGCACCCTCATAGATGCAAGGGGAGGGGGATGGGATAGGGGTTTCTGAAGGGGAGACCTGGAAAGGGGAAAACATTTGAAATGTAAATAAAGTAAACATCCAAAAAAATTTAACAGATCCTAAAATACAGATGGGAAAAGGTGAAGTCACCTTTCAACTTAGCAATTTTAATGAAGTAAATTTAAAAATATATAGTGTCAGATATTAAGACAAAATAAAAAGCAATCATCTCTTGGTTATCGGTAGATTTATGGGAAATAAACAAGGAAACATTTGTTCTTCTTAAAAAAAATAAAGAAGAAAAGACATGATAAGCTGATTCCAGCAAAGCAACCCAGCCCTGGAGTACTACCATTCTAATCAAGGAGAAATCAAGGTCTTTAGAGAACAGTTGTCAAACCACAAGTCAAGAAAGCTTTAAAGACAAAACGTAGGAAGAACTCACAGGGACTGATTCCCACTAGCCTATGAGGATATAATTTACCAAAAAAAAAAAAAAAAAAAAAAAGAGTAGCAGCTACAGTGGATCAAAACACATAAAATATATAAAAACCCGTGAGTTCATAGCAATACTTAAATGGCTTGGTAGGCCATTAGTGAATGTTGCTAGGATACCAACTCATTCTGAAAATTGGTAATTTTAAAGGTAAGGTATCAAATAATTATCCTGCCTTTTTGGTTTACAGTGTCATTCAACATAACTGAATGGTTGATGAATAAAATTCTTATTTATAGAAAAAATTGAACTAATACATGTAAGAGAAATATCAGAATTAGAAAAAGTGCCCTTTTGTAAACCTTGTTGAAATAATAACCTGAAGCTATAATCACAATGGCTGCTAAAAGCATTAGGTAAAGGGACAAAGGGGCCCTCTATAATGGAACATTTCAGATGACACCATTTGAGCCCACTGAACAATCCTAGTATCATTAAACAAGAGGCAAGCAGAGTTGACTTACAAAGTGATGTCAGGAAGGATTTTCACCCACTTACCACAAATTTACCTTGAATCATCTAATCAAAGACTGAACATATAGCTAAAAAGATTACTAGAAATAGAAGGGATAGAGAAAAACTCAACAAGAAAACAATCAGGTAAACTGAGGATATGAAACATTCCTTGGAACAAAAGGTTTGATTTTTCTGACAATTCAAAAGCAGTTGAGTTACAAGATATAACCAAATACACATTTGGGTCTTATTTCAAGTAAGCCAACAAAAATAAACATCATAAAGAAAATCAGGAAATTTGAATATGTGTTGGATATTAAATAATACTTATAAATTATTCATTTTATGATATTTGGTAATAGTCAATCAGACAGACATATATATTCTTTCATTCAGCTTCCCATTGTTCTGACAAATGTACACCCTCCCCCCCAAAATCAACCTAAAACACAAAAGGTTTATTTTGGCTTATAGTTGCAGAGATTTAAAGGCATGGTCACTTGGCTCCATCTATGATTGTAGGTTATTCACTGAGGCAGAATGTCATGACAGGGTGGCAGGGAGAGGCAAAGTTGCTCTCAGGATGGCCAGGAAGAAAAAAAAAAAACCATGGGGAATGGTACAGGAATAAGATATGCCATTCCAGGGAGTGTCCCCAATGACTCACGCACACTAGTTGGGCCCATGCTCCTAAAGTTTCCACCACACTCAGGAATCTCATCAAATCTTGAATCCATTGTTGATACTCTAAGAGTCCTTACGATCCAATCACCTCCTAAAGTCCCACCTCTGAACATTGCTAAATTGGGAGCCAAGCCAAACAGCCCTAGGCAGAGAGGCTAGTGATAGAGGTCAGGTGGTAGAATACTTACTTAGCATGTTCAGAGGCCTAGCATTCATCCTCAGTAGCTCATAAACCAGGCATGGTAGTACATACCTGTAATCCTAGCACTCGGGTGGTAGAAGCAAGAAGATCAAAAGCTCAAGTTCACTCTTAGCTATTTAAAAAGAAAGACATTGCTATTAATGAAAACATAAAATATGGAAAAAAGTCATTTGGGATCAAAACAGATGAGAATTTTTAGAAGGGAAGTTCAGGCTTAAATGCAAGAGTCTGGAGCTTCAGACTTAAAGCTCAGATGAAATGTTTAGCGTTAGAGATTTGGGAGTCATTTATGCAGCCGCCTCTACAGACAGAATCCTTCATTCAGATTTTCACTAGGAAAGGAGAAGGAAGAGCCAAATTCTAGGTCCAGACAATAGGCTGCTTGAATGGAAGAGGGAAAAAGTGGTGTTGAGAAGAAAAGAGGAGACAAGCAAAATAAAAAATAAAAAAAAAAAATAAAAAGGAAAGAAAAGGAAAGGAAGAAGTTACAAAAGCAAGAGGAAATCTGAAATAGTTTGATATTAAGAAGGCTAAAGAAGAGAAGGTTAGCACAGAAAGGTAGGCAGCCATGTAGCATCCCAGAACAGAGTTGAAAAGGGAAAGGCCTCAGCCAATGGACCAATCCCTAGCCACACATTCCTACCCTGTATCCTAATTAATCTCAAGCTGACAATGACCTCACTGATACTGAGCATATAAGAAACTTTAACTCCATGGAATCTGTGAAAAGTAACCCTAGCAAAGACTCCTAGGAAGAGAGGATAGGAAGCCTGAACTGTCCTTCTTCTATAACCAGACAAGGCCTCAAGTGGAGGGATTGGAACACCAACCCAGCCACAAAACCTTCAACCTACAGTTTGTCCTGCCTACAGAGTGTTCTGGGACCAGAGCCTAGCAGAATCATCATCAAAGCAACCTGAGAGACTTCATTCAGCAACTGATAGGAACAGATGTAGAGTCCCACAGCTCAAACATTAAAGAGAGGGCTCAAGGAGTCCTGCAGAGGAGGGTGAAGAAGGATCAGAGGAACCAGAGGGGTCAGGGACACCACAAAGAACAAGGCCCACAGAATCAACTGACGAACGCAAGTAGGATCCCAGAAATCATAGAGTTTGTAGGGACCTAGACCCTCTGCATATATGTTATGGCCAAGTAGCTTGGTGTTCTTGTGGGATTCTTAACAGTGGGACCCTATTCCTACTACTGGGTTGCCTTGTCCAGCCTTGATGTGATGCTATGTGCCTGGTCTTATTGTAGCTTGTTATGCTATGTTTGGTTGATATCCCTGGGTGGCCTACTCTTTCCTGAAGGGAGTCAGAGTGGGGGTGAATCTGGGGAAGAGGAGAGGTGGAGGTGTCTAGGGGGAAGGAGAGGAAATTGCAGTCAGGATGTAATATATGAGAGAAGAATAAAGATAGATAGATAGATAGATAGATAGATAGATAGATAGATAGATAGATACATAGATAGATAGATAGAGGTGGGTAGGTAAGGAGATGAGGTGGACTTATGAGGCATTGGGGATGTATGAATATGCTCAAAATACATTGCATTAAAATTTCTAAGAATTAATAAAATATATAAAAATATAAAAAAGGCAAAAAGAAACTTTCTTAATCATCATTCCCCACCATTTCATCATTCATTTCTTCCTTCATTCCCCTACTCTATCAGCTATTCACTGAGTCTCTACTCCAAGCCAAACCCCTGCTATGTGTGGCAGATATTGAGATAAAGAAATATCTGCCCTCCAGAAGCTCACAGCTTATTGAGGAGGACAGACCTAGAAAAATAATTACATCATAGTACTAGCATTTCAACAAGGACTTATTAAATGTAAATTCTAGGCCAGACACCATAAGAGGCACTCCAGATACCAACATAAACAAGTAGTCCTATCTGCAGGGAGCTTAGAACATAGCCTGTAAAACAGATGGAATTACAATCGATTGTGATATGACTAGAAATAAAAGGACTATACACATGATAGGAGAGCGCTACATAGGAAATGAGGCTTGGGAGGAAGCATTTGAAAGAAGCCTTTTCATTTCCCATTCTGCACATGAATTTTTAGAGAGGAAATCTGCTCAAGGCTACACAGAATGAGCGTGCAAAGCATGAGTCTGGGAGACTTGGGGGTTCAAGTGCTACCTGAATAAAGAGAAAAAGGAGAAAGGAGAAATAAGGAAAAATGAAAGGAGGAAGAAAGGAGACCAACTTTTAACTGCAGCTAAATTTCCTCTAATGCTACTCATGGGTCAGGTGCTAAGTGAGACACATACAGCCAGAGAACTCTTACCACATCCTGTGATGAAGAAACTATTCTAATTTTGCAGTTTACTTTATGTTTCCTAGAGACATTAGATGACACCTTCAATGTCACTGAACTAAAGCAATCCAACTCCCAGGTAGAACTTCAGTCCAGTCTACTCTACTGAGTCTCAGTCCTTAAATAGCTACCTGGACAGCCAAGAGCAGTGTTTAGCCCTCTTTTTGCCACACCTATGAGAGGCATCCTTATCTCCCCACAGTGTCTCCTGCTGGCTGTCTGGAGACTAGTGAGCACATAAGTAGAATCTACGTTCTATGGCAGATTCCCATTCCAAAGAGATGGCTTGGGACTCAGAAAGGAGTAAGACCCAGTTATACCTCATATATAACAAGGAACATACTAACAATGCCTTCTTAGAGCTTCTACAATAAAGCCTTGACAGAAATTGCTTCTTTAAAGCATCACTTTGAGGGAAAAACAATTAAAAAGAAACAAAAGCAAGATATTTCTTAGCCATGGAAATTTTGATGAGAATATATTATTTCTCTCATTTTACATGTATCTTCCAGATGTTCTTTGCTCTTCCAATAATTTCTAGTAAGTCAACCATTTTCTGTTCAGGCATTACAGTTTCCATTAATATACAGAGATCATATTGCCTGATAACAAATTAACTTCCCTTCCACCTTTGCAAGGGCCAATACTGCCAAAGGAATAGTGGAGGACATTCTCATGGTTTGAACTTGAAATCGCCCCCAGGGTTATGATTTTAACAGTCTGCATCTTGTGGTGCTAAATGGGAGGTTGGGGAGTGTTTATGAGATGAGGATTGGTTGTTGAAAATAGGTAACTATGACAGGCCTTTGTTTCTTCCTTGACTACATCATGTGAACAGGTACAGCCACTGGACTGGACAGAGACACTCTTGCTACCTTGTCTTTACTACCACATTGCACTGCAATAGCTCTGAAACCATGAGCCAAAATAAAGCTTTCCTCCTTTAAGTTGTTAGTTAAGGAATTCTGTCATAACTATAAGAAAAGTGAATACTATACAGAGTCACTTCCTGATCATAAGCCATGTTCATTAGTTATACTCAATGAGTGAATGCTCAGTTTCCTTGCACCTCTGCTTGGCCTGTTCTGCCAGTCATGTCACCACTCAAGCCCCATCATTGGAGGAGTGCAAGTATCATGTTAGAACCAAAGATTACCTCCAACAAGCAAGGCATGAGTAAGCAGATCATTCTCTCTTGGGCTAGGCAGTACTAAGAGCGAACTGAACTGTGATTAAACACCAGTAGTTTGATAAACTGTAAGCTTAGAAAGTGAAGCACAGGAACAAAAATCTCTATGGCTGGAAAATCTTTCAAATGCCAAAAAGATCACATCTTATGATGATAGAGCTATGACAGAAAGAGTTTGTGAAGAGTCCAGGAATACAGACAGGCTTTTGCTTCATAGGTCATAGGGCACTTGCTATAACAGAAGTTTATTTGCAAAAGTTTTTTGTTCTCCTCCATCCGTTTTGGTTTCTACCACCTTTTAATCTTTCTCACTGAAGGGACACCCTTCAGAGTCTTGGTTAACTACATATAGGCAAGCAAATCTCATTGTGAAGCTTCCTCAAGGGAAAGGGGAAAAAGACATACTTGTAGACATGATTTCTGCATTCCTGTGTCACTGTACTTTTCTCTCCATAAAAAATCCCTTCGTACACTAAAATCCCCTGAAAGTGACTTGAGATACAAGAGTTTCCTTTGTCTCCTTCAGAGCCAGCTTGTAACAACTATCTCCCGGGTGTTCTGTAGAACAGTGAGCAAGAATGGTTTAGACAAGGTGGATGGGAGGAAAGAGACCCAGCTTTGAGTGCTCTAATTCTTAATTCCCACCGATGGGTCTAGTGATCACTCCCGAAGAGGGACTTCAGCTGCTGTGACCAGCACAGCCTAGGTATCAAGACTCCGGGCACATCCTAGCAGATGCATTGTATGTCCTGGAGTCACCCTTTATTTCCCACTGTGTCAATGGCTACCTACAAATGCTCTGTTCATAGACAGAAAGGATTTGGAAGAAGGCAATGGTCTGCAGTCCTGGGTAGGGTATGCCACACTGGGGTGTGGTAAGTATGTCTGCTGTTTGAATTTCTCTTGAGTCATTTGCAGTATAGACTGGTCAGAGGTAAACTGTGACTGTCTCTTGGGAGAGTAATCATAAGTGGCTATTTAGTTTTAGGATAGGTCATACTGTAGTAGTTTTTAGGCTAAGAAAATATTCAGAAACATGAGAAAATTTTTAGGAAATGTATTTAGAGAGTCCTCATTTGTTTGGTTTGATTTTCTCTCTTATACTTTAAATTATGGGTTGTCTGGCTCAGATTCCATGCTAAGTCCTCTGAGCCATGCATTAGATGACAGACAGCTTTCAACCGTAGCCCTAAGACTAAACGGCAATTGATTACTTGTGTCATCATGAAACCCACATGTTGACTAATTTTTTTAAACTTAGCTTTTAATGGATCTTTAGAATTGGAACAGATTGGTCGGAACTCAGGTGAATGAGTTGAAACGCCTTATGGGCAGGCATTCGTGTTCTTGTGTAATGAAGACTCTAATGAAGGAGGATGGACTGATGATGCATAAGAGAAAACAGCATCATTCCCTTCCAACTAGTAAATCCTTGGAGAAAGGGGGAAAATGTAAATTTGGTTAAAAGATCAAAATATATGTCTTTCAGACATTCTAGTGGACAATTTTAAAACTCTATGAATGATTTTAGAAAGTTAGGGATCTCCTTCTACTAAGAAAAAATGAAATATTAATATAAACCCCCATCTTTGAGATCTAAATTTTCATCTTGTTTCCATCATTATATGTGCGTGTGTTATATGTATGTGTGTGATATATATCATATACACATACATATATATGTGTGTGTGTGTGTGTGTGTGTGTGTGTGTGTGTGTGTGTGTGTGTGTATGCTGTGATTAACCTAGTCAATTATTTCTAGAAATTCTAGGGAATGGTTTTAATTAAATTCTGCCTGGGTGCTGCCTTCAGGACTCATTTGTCAGTAGGGGACTGTTTAGATAGCATACAAACAAACAGACAGGCATGCATACACATGGTCACATCAAACAATACAGATGCAACACAGAGGCAGTATTGATCCCATTGAGATTTATCATTTGCCAGTTTTTAAAAGCCTGTTTTCTTTCTTTTAGAACACTGACATTTTATATATATATTTGAGCTCCTTTTTCTTCATAGATTCACTTCTTAGTTTTACATGAATAAATTGACATATATTTTGTTTTATTAGACTTTTGAGCTCTCTGTCCATCTGTTTTTTTTTCCTTCCTACCAAGATATTTAGTTTTCAATGTCTCAAGTACAATGAGGTTGTGAGATTTTCTGTTGTCAATAAATGACTTGAAACATTGATTGTATTTGTCTAGTGTCTTAAATTTCATGGGTAATCTAAAAATAACTGAAATGTGAAGTAAATAAATATTAGATATGATAAGTGTGTATGAATGAATATAATAAAGGTAAAATGGCCAAGTCATTTAGAAGTTAAAATACTAAAACATTTGCCAAGAGTTCAAGTCTAATTCACTATTTAAAATATATGAAAAGATAATAAATTTGGTTATACTCATCATGCTTCATAATTATTAATATATAAAAAAATGATGTGCTGATACGAGGAATCCAATATTTGTATAAGTTTGAGAAGAGTTGTTTTGTAAGTACGTGAACATAAAGACTTTACTCAAGGTACATTTTTAAAGGTAATTGTGTTTAAGCAATATATTTTGAAGACAATTAAAACTTATACTTGCATCTCCTCCCCTCTTGTGTTGCCACCTGTGGCAGTCTGGAGAGCCTCCCACTCCAGCCATGAGAGTGGGTAAGCTGGACCTGCCCCTCCTTGGCCTCATCATTCAGAAGAGCTGCCCTGCACCTCATCCGGGCAGCACAATAGAACTGGCCCTAGTGGCTGGGGTATATGCCCAAGGGCATGAGAGTGACAGAGCTGACCCTGCCCCCTGCCAATGGCAGCATTGAGTGGCCTAAACTGGAGCAGTGCTGAAGAATTTGCCCTGGTGGTGAGGATGCAGTACCTGTGGGCTGACCAGCTCAGCTACCACTTATGTGCCCAGATCCAGGGCTTTGATTTGGCCCACCACAACATATACAGCATCTGTGAACTGTTGGAATGTGTGAAAGGGCCAGTCCTGCTAATGCAAAGCTGCAGGGTCTCCATGATACAGAGCAACAACAGGATATCCAAGAAGAGTCCCATTAGGGATCCAATATTGACAGTTTGAGAGGAGCTAGAGGCCTTGAATCAGACCAATGACTCATTGCAATGAATGAACATTTGCAAGTGAAGATGTGTGGACGGAGGGGTGCACTGTGGGCATACTGTGGCATGCTCCAGCTTCCACAATAAGATGATTTTTATGATTTGCTTTGGGTTTTATATATATATATATATATATAGCTTTTTTTAAATTTTCTTTTTGGAGAGAAGTTACAAAGGCAGAGGGGAGATGTGAGGTGACAGGACAGGAGTGGGACTGAGGTGCATGTAAAACTCATGAAGAATCAATAAAAGTTGTAAAAAAAAAAGGTCATATTTGTCCATTAATAACATACACTAGAGTCTCTAATTTGTATGAGAGCAGTGTGTTTGATATTTGAACTGTGGAAATAATCACCTTCTACTTTCCTTAGCAGTCAATTTGAGGAATGTCTCTTTCCGTGTTTCTATAAACACCCATGAATGGAAAAAACTATTTCAAGTACAGTTAGTAGCAAGGACTGAACCTAGCCTGTTAAAAATTATATTTACTTAGGCAAGCAGATGCTGATAGTATTTGATAAAGGCTAAAAGAACTTGCCTAGTTCCCTGCAGTAGGAGGGTACTTTGGTTTCTTATCTAGTTCTTGGGTGTAATTAAAAAATGTTTTGTAGGAAAGCCTAGAAAGATTTGGTAACACCTCTTCCTACATATGTTTTGTTCCTATGAAGACACAGTACATGTATCTAGAAATGACACCCATAGTTTATATGGAGTATGATATGAATATATGAAAATTACTCAACAAATATTTAGACACCTACAAATCTATAAATTACATAGTAAGTGTGTCTGTAAACTGAATCCTACACAGTTTATAATTAAATGTTGTTTAAAGCATATTACCAGAATTCTTAAACAAATACATTCTTGAACAAATCTAATTTTCTTTGGTCTTTTCTTTTCTTATCCCAAGCTTAATATAGATGGAAAGAAATGATTATTTTTCAAAGATGTGGTTTCTTATTTCTGGGGTGGCAGAATTATGTAAACTGTCAAAGGACTGGCTTTGCTACCGCTGGAGATCTATTAAGCAAGCTACACATCTTGTAAGCCACTGAAAGAAGTTTAAATGTATGGAAGGACAATTTATAAACATCTTTATGAGAAGGGTTATAAATGAGGAGTTTTAAGATTTATTTTCATTTATGAATATACATGTTTATCTGTGTGCATGCATGCCATGTGTATGGGTGTAGGCAGAGGATGCCAGACTGTCTGAGTTAGAGTTATAGGCAATTGTGCCCTACCTGATGTTCATGGTGGGAGCAGAACTGGGGTCCTCGGGCAGAACAGTGAGCACACTTAACCCCTGAGAGAGAACTGACAGGTAACTAAATTCAGTATAATCTTAAAAAACTTCAATAAAGTTTTTATAATTAAATTTTATTATAGTGCAATCAAACCAGAATCTATTTTTTTCTGATTTTTCTTTTTTGTTGAAAAATATTTTTCATCTAAGAATCTAACGCTTTATGTTTAAAACAACTAGATTTCCTTAAAATACTGAACTGCTCTTAATAAAATATATTTATTTTTAAAGTTTAAAGAACAAAAAGTTTTGTATATGGAAAATTTTGTATTTTCTGCTGTTAGAGTATTAATTCTTAGGATAATCAAATCCTAAAAAAAATAAAGTTTATTTAAGCATTTACCTACCTATTTTAATTTTTGTTAATGTGACTTAATTTATAACTCTGGTTTAATGAGCCACTGTTGTTTTGCTGATACAAGTTTTTGAAAATTTAGAAGCCTGATAATTTTAATATAATATTGTTTATAATTGTTTGACCATGCTATAAAGCAACTATCATTGGCTTGCTGCCTTACTAAACAGTATATACATGCCGTAGTCATTTTAAATAGCATGATCTGCATCTCTGAAATCTTTAAGAGAAAAATTTTGTTTTATTCATATACAATCTCAAAATGTTTTAAATTAACATCTTAGAGTAGGCTGAGGAGATGAATAACTGTTTAAGAGTTATACAAGGAAAACTAGGGTCCCCTCTTCAGGTTCTTAGTCTTATAAATAAGATAATTAAAGAATGGACTCACAAAGAAGCTCAAGAACAATTTTATCTAGAGTTAAAACAACAACAAAGAGCTCACAGGCAAGTTGTAAATCTCAGTAGCTGCTAAGAGGAGAGAAATTTAAATTAAGTTGGCATGGAGGTCAGACACATGAAGGACAAACAGCCACATGATTAGGGAGGAAACTATAAAGAATAAGGAAGCCCAAGATGGTGGGGAAACCCAAAGCATTTGGGAAGGATGCTAAAAAAATAAAATAAAAAAAGACAGAAGAAAAGAAGTTACACATTTCACAGGCAGACTTATGAGGGTGCATGGCTGCAACTGTGTAAGCTACTATGTCAGGTATGAGAATTCTGGGGAGCAAAAGTACGGTGTCTCATTGAAGGACTAATTATGCAGCCTGTCTCTTTAGCATTGGTTAAGGTAAGACCACCTTGCTAGAGGTTGCCTCTTAGCCAAATGACTGATACAGTCCAGCTGAAATGGTCTCCATTCAAGTCTACACTTCGATTCTCTTAGCCAGAAGGAGATTTTTCTGCTCTAACAAGAACATTTGCTCCTCTTACACAGGCCTAGGTTTGATTCCCAGCACCCATGTTGGACATCTCACAACCACATGTAATTAATAGTTCTAGGGGATCTATACCCTCTTCTGGCCTCCATGGGTACCTGAATGCATGTGGTGCATGTATATATATTCGGGTACACACATATACACATAAAATGAAAAGAAATAGATCTTAAAAAACCAAACAAATAAATTTAAAAATAAAATAATTTTAATGTAAGATACATATAATACTGCCTTTTATAAAGATGTTCTCTCAATTGTCCTATTTCTAAACACTTAAATACTTAGTAGACTTTATATGTGGCCATCTCAAATATTGCATTCTCACTCTGTTGTGAAGTCTAATTTTAAATATGTATGTATATGAAAACAGAAAGGGAACAATTTGGAGGGTAGAAGTCATCCAGGAGAAGAGAGGAGAGGAGAAAAAGATGTAGTAGTAATAGACAGCGATAAATATGACAAAGTACAGTTATATATATACACATGTCATGATACAGACTGGGGGTGTGGCTCAGTGGGTAAAGTGCTTGACAGATAGGCACAAGTAACTGAGTTTGATTCCCAGTATCCATTGATAGAATATGCTTGTAATTCTAGGTCTGGATAGGCAAAGACAGGAGGATCCCTGTGGCTCAATCTTCAGCCACCTAACTTAATCTATGAACTGAAGGTCCCAGTGACAGACTCTATTTCAAAAACATGGTGGATGGCTCCTGAGGAACAATACCAGAGGTGACCTCTGACTTCCACATGCATGGTTACACATACATGTGCACATAAGTGTGCACACATGTACATACAAACAAAACATGTTGATACTGTGAAGCCATAATTTTGCATACTAAAAATTTAAATTAAAAAGCAAAATGCGATCATTTCGGTATGAATGTTCTTCAACTGGCTAATAAACCGTAATTCTGTACTCCAGTTCTATGCGGCGCTATGGCATGTGCCTAGTCAACTCTAAAGATGCTGCTGTTATCAGCAAAACAAAGGTAACTGCAGTTTATTAAAATGCAATTCTTAGTATGCTGTATTACTAAAATATAAGAAATAAAATTCTAATAAAACTAACTTGGAACTTCTGACATGTTCCTAAACACACTTTTCTACTTGTTTGTACACTTTGTTAAGTACACGATGAATATAATGATAAACCATCACAGTACAATTAAAGTGACCCTTCGGACAGAGCTAATCTTCTACCTCAGACAAAACAGTCAAAAATTTTTAATGGTAGCCTGCCACGATTTCACACAAGTACAGCTTCTGCTATAGGATTCTAGCTAACTGCCAGTTTAAGCATGAACTCAGGTAAACTTAGACCAAGAGCCACTCTTTCTAAATCTCCTGCATTGCTTAAATTGGCCTAAGAATGGCCCCTTCCTTATACTACTGTTCCCTCCTACATGGAAACAGACTGAGGATGAAACATGCATTCCTCCACATCCCCCACCATAAAGGGCCAAAGCACAGAATCACCCGGTGATGGCTTTAGAAAACAAAGTTCCTTCATAGACAAAAGGAATTGTCAAACTGGGATGACCAGAAAAAAACTTAATAGATCATATGCATGGTGGCTATCCTTCCACTAGGTGGAGACATCAGATATTGTCTAACCTTGGCTCCTACTTGGACTTTGCTGGGTGTTTCTTTCAGGCACAGGCATGTGACTCCTTTTATCATTTTTTTCTTCGGAAACCCAGCACTGTCACACAGCAATCCAGCATAGAAGATCAGCCAGAAGGCACAGTTCAGAGCCCCCAGAGGTGAAGCACATAGAAACAAAATAGGAGTTCTTTTGAAGCTCATAATTGCTCCATCTGCGTTCTGCCTTCTGCAGTCTGCCCTTCCCTGATGCTTTGTTCTGAATGGAAGCTCTTCCTCAAACTCTGGCTAACTATATTCAGGAGAGTAAATTCCATTGTGATATTCCTGCCAGAGAAGAGGAAAGAAGACACACCTCTGGGCGAGGAAGGCCCTGCCCAGTTCATGGACTTCCTACCCATTGTCTCTCTGTATTCCCCACCTTTCCCCCCATAAAATTTCTCTGTACCCTAAAGTCCCATTACATATGAGACTAGAATCTCCTCTGTCTTCTTTAAGACTGGGTTTTAATAAGCCTGGCTCCTTCCACCAGCTAATCTCTCTCAGCTCTGCAGGAGATAGGCAAGCAGTCTGCACCTCAAATTCTGTACCATTGCCAGTGCAGCTTCTGAGGCAATCAACACAGGTTCCTTGCATCTCAGAAACCCAGTCATTCCTAAGAAAGAACAATGTCTTAGAAAGAGAATTTGCTCGCTCCTTAGAACCCCAAGAGAGTACTGCTCTTCAGACCTGCTGACTCTGGGCCTGTCTGACCTAGGTGTGCCTTCATTTAACTCAATGCTGGTTTTGTGCAGAAGAGGCGACAACAGTATGTTGTCTTCCACCAGAGTTATGAGGTGTTAGCTCACTCAATGTACATGAACACCACTATAAAACTAGCCTCGAAGAATACCTAGTCTAGAGATAAAGTCCTGAGTGGCCAACCACAAGGACCTGGGTTCAATTTTGAGAACTTATGTAAAAAGCAGAGCATAGTGAGCTCTAATTGTAATTTTAATGCTGGGGAGATAGAAGCAAATGGCTCCCTCAAGCTCCTTGTGCAGCCAGCATAGCCTAATCTACAAGCACTGGCTCCCAGTGAGTGACTCAGTCTCCCAAAAGGCAAGGTGGAGGCTGGAAAGATGGCTCAGTGATAAAGTATATGCAGCATAAGCATAAAGACCTGAGTTCAAATAGCTAGCATCCATGTTAAAACCAAACCAAACCAAACCAAACACAAATGCTGGGGGAGGCAAACAAGAAGATCATTGGGGCTTGCTGGTCAGCTCCTGCTGTCAATCAGCACAAGCTCCAGGTACATAGAGAAAGAGTGTACTTCAAAAACTAAGGTGGAAATGAATATGCCAAACTGGACAGAGAAAAGCCCACAAGGCTTCAACCCTACCCAAAGAGCTATGGGCACCCGAGGAAAGCTGGGAGCAGGAAAATTCGTTTTCCCCAGGGAAATTAGCTATCAAGAAGTCAACCCTGAAATCACTCAGACAAGTAACATTATACAGAGTGAACATGAACACGGACACACACACACACACGGACACACACACACAAATGAACACATACAGGGAAAGGAAGAGGGAGCAAGGAGGGACTTACATAGGCAACTAAGGTATGTGTCCTTCCTGAAACCCACAGGGCACGTTCTTCTCCATACTTTCCCTGCCGGTAGCCTTGTTGCCTTTCTGCCTGGTCCCTGAGTTTGGACAAGCCAATCACACTTCATCTGGTTGGTTACTTTGGGCCATGCTTAGGTCTTTTCATTGATCTGACTCTGCTGTCTAGGGTATATCTGCAAAGAGAATCTTTCCTTCGGCCCAGCTAAGCCAAGGTTCTCCCTATGGATACAATTTCAAATCCACAGGAGTCAGATTTTGTGGTAAAAAAAACCCTAATAGTAACACGTTTTCTTGTCAGAAATAAATAAAATAAATAAATAGAAAGAAATAACAAGCCATGTGTGGTGGCTTATGCCTTTAATCCTAGCACTCAGGAGTCTGAAGCAGGAAGAACGTCATGAGTTTAAGGCCAGCTGGCACTCAAGAGGCAGAAGAGGAAGGATTACCATGAGTTCTAGGCCATACTGAGCTACAGACTAAGAGACTTAGAGCAGAGCACTAACAAAAATCATGGCTTCTGCCCTGTAGAGCTACACGATTCTGATCAAATTATTAAACTTCTGAAAATGATATGAGATACTGTATATAAAGTGCATGTATAGGACTTTGGCTCAAATTGTAGCTAGTGTTTGTAGTAGTGATATATATTATAGTAAAATTTGCATATCTCACATCTAGAAAATTGCTACCACACAGCAAATGCCCACGTGCTAAGTGAAGCAAGCAGCTGCTTCCTGCATGCTAGGCACAACCTCCAGCAAAGCATCTAGGAAAGACAAAGACCTGAGACTGGTGCTTAAGTACTGCAGCAGTCAAAGAGCTGTGGAGCGTAGACTGGCAGCTTCCGTTTGATATTTTAAGTGACCTGGATGAAATAAGAATTTTCAGATTATCTAGTATAATTCCGTTATTTCAAGATTTAAAACAGGCCAGAGACACTGTCTTAGTTACGGTTTCCATTTCTGTGAAGAGACACCATGACCAGGAAAATTCTTGTAAACGAAACAATTAACAGAGGCTGGCTTACAATTCAGAGGTTTAGTCCATTATCATCAAGGTGGGAAAGGTGGCAGCAGTGCAGGCAGACACGGTGCTGGTGAAGAAACTGAAAGTTCTACATCTTGATCCACAGGCAAGGAGGAGACTATCTTTTGCAGGTAGCCAGGAGACTGAAATTCCATCCTGGGTGGAGCTTGAGCATAGGGAACCTGAAAGTGATCCATTTCCTCCAACAAGGCCAAACCTACTCCAACAAGGCCACACCTCCTAATAGTGCTACTCCTTGTGGGCCAAGCATTCAAACACAAGAGTCTACAGAGGAAAAACCTATTTAAATCAACACAGACACCAAGAATGTTGTCTAAGGCCAAGTTGCTAGCTGGGATATACAGTCCTGATTACCTAATTCCCAGTTCAGTGCCAAAGAACTAAATATGGACAGCCTTCTTTTCTTCTCTTCTTTTGTTCTTGGGCTGGATTTGAACTTGCAGTGTAGGTTCAAGTTGGCCTTAAAGCCTTGATCCTTCAAGTGTGGGATTACAGCAACTTTCGTTCAAAAAGGTTTCTCTCTTCCTAGTTCTTAATATGGTCTGCCCCCAGAATCCATTACTAGGCAATACTTCAGCATGAGGAATACAGCCCCGTGGGCTCCTCCCCAATCCACAACGGATGGTTGATGGGTCCAGTCTTATGTAGGTACATTGTAGGCAGCCATAGTTGCTCAGAGAGCTTGACTGTATTGGCTTGACCATGCCCAGAAGTCAGCATTTCACAGCTCTTGTCCCTGTCATTCAGCTCCTACATTCTTTTCATCCCTTCAGCAATGATCTCTGAGACTTAGAAGGGATATCACAAATGTCTTATTTAGAGCATTCAACTTTTACTCATTCTCTGTATCTTCAGTAGTCATGCATCTTTATATTCAGCCCCTTTCATTGCAAAGAGAGGCTTCTCTGATTAAGGCAAGGAGTAGCATTTGTCTAAGAGTATAAGCATAAATATTTATGCAATAGCTTGGCATTGTGACAGTTTAGCTAAACAACAGTAGAAAGTTCACCCCTAGGGCCTAAGACCTCAGAAGCTATGAGTTGTTGACTGCTATCACTTTTTTCTAGGAAAGCACCCAAGTGCTTTGCTAACTGCAAAGGCATCCCACAATGACAGGGAAGTCCCCAGAGTACCAGACATCTTCTTCAAGGACATGCTATTTGAAAGATTGTGCCAGTACCAAGCCCAATGGCAAACAAAGTGTGCTGACAGCCCCAACCTGGGTGGTGTAGGGTAAAATGTTTAATATCAACTCTGTAGTATTTCTGGAATGTCAAGCATGACCTCTGAGCAAGAATCCAGGCAATTCATTCTAAAGCCATAAGGACAGTTAAATGAGCCCCAAGTCACACAGGATATTATTGTTTACATGCAGTTCTTATCCAATGGCTGTGGGAAAGGGAGTCAAAGTCCACAAGTTCCTTGCTTGCAAGAGGTGCTTTACAAAAGAGAAGGGCAGAATTGCTGTTTGCTCCATTGTTCTTTCTTTTTTTATTAGATGCCATTTTATTATGATTATCACTGTAATTTACATGAAAATAAAATGTAACAAAATAAAAATATTACAAAAGTAAATTTTTGTATTTGACTAATTTTTTCTTTTTCTTTTTATTCTTTAATCATTTTTTAAGTAAGCTTTATTTGAAAGTAAAAAGAAACATTTTCTTCAGAATTCAAGTTCCAAAACTGGGAAGGGAGGCAGAAAACATTAGCTTGTTTTACTGACAATTAATCTAAAGATGTAGAAAGTAAATTTAATATCTTGTTGGCCAAAAACAAAGAACATCATAGGAGGGGGGAAAGGTGAATTACTAATGAATCTGTAATAATTCTCATTGAAAAGTCAGTCTTACAGAACAAAACAGCATACTTTCTATGGAAGAAAATCAACACTTAAAATTCCAATGGAGAAAGAGGAACACTCCTCCATTGCTGGTAGGATTGCAAATTGGCACAACCACTCTGGAAATAAATCTAGAGGTTCTTCAGAAAATTGGAACTAGGTCTACCTGAAGATCCAGCTATTGGGCATATACCCAAAAGATGCTCCACCATCCTACAGGGGCACGCGTTCCACTATGTTTATAGTGGCCTTGTTTGTGATAGCCAGAAGCTGGAAACAACCCAGATGTCCCTCAGCTGAAGAAGGGATACAGAATGTGGTTCATTTACACAATGGAATACTATTCAGCTATTTAAAAATGAGAACATCATGAATTTGCAGGCAAATGGATGGAACTAGAAAATATCATCCTGAGTGAGACAACTCAGGCCCAAAAGGACATGCATAGTATGTACTCATTAATAAGTGAATATTAGCCCAAAAGGTGCAGAATACCTAGCATACAACCCACAGAACTCAAGAAGGTTAACAAGCAGAAGGGCCCAAGTGAAGTTGCTTCAATTCCACTTAGGAGAGAGAAGAAAGCAATCACTGGGCAGAGGGAGGGAGGGACCTGAGTGGGAGAGGGGAGGGGGAGGGGAAAAGGAGAACATGATCAGGTATTGGGGTCAGGAGAGGAGCCCTAGGGCCAGGAGAATAAATGGAAATATGCAACCTCAGGAAGTGGGTGGAAGGTGGGGAGACCCTCTAGAAAGTATCAGAGACCTGGGAGGTGAGAGACTCTCAGGACTCAGAGGGAGGGACCTTAGATGAAATGCCCAACAGTGGGGAGAGGGAACTTGTAGATCCCACCTCCAGCAGGAAGACAGGGCATCATGTGAGGGATGGGGTTGCCATCCCACAGTCAAAACTCTGACCCATAATTGTTCCATCTGAAAGAACTACAGGGATGGAAATGAAGAAGAGTCTGAGGAAAAGGAGGTCCAGTGACAGGCCCAAATTGGGATCCAGCTCAGGGGGAGGCCCCAAGGCCTGACAATATTACTGATGCTATGGTGTGCTTACAGACAGGAGCCTAGCATGGCTGTCCTCTGAGAGGCCCAACAAGCAGCTGACTGAGACAGAAGCAGATACTTGCACCCAACCAATGGACAGAAGCTGGTGACCCCTGTGGTTGAATTAGGGAAAAGCTGGAAGAAGCTGAGGAGGAGGACAACCCTGTAGGAGAACCAGAAGTCTCAACTAATGTAGACCCCTGAGATCTCTCAGACACTGGACCACCAACCAGGAAGCATACATCAGCTGATGTGAAGCCCCCAACACATATACAGCAGAGGCCTGCTGGGTCTGGCCTCAGTGGAAGAAGATGCACCTAACCCTCAAGAGACTGGAGGCCCCAGGGAGAAGGGAGGGGAGTGGGGGCGCATCCTCTTGGAGACAGCAGGGAGGTAGGAGGGATGGGATGAGGAACTGTGGGAGGGCAGACAAGGAGGGGGGCAACGACTGGACTGTAAAAAAATAAAAGCAATTAAAAAATAAGAAAAAAGGAATGAAAATTCCAGTGGCACTTTTTTCTCCTAAAACCATCACTGAAACACACTTCTTATCTCCCGTTGTACTGCTGGGTAGTGGCTGCTGCAGGCACATATGACTGATGAGGAGGCTTGTCTCCATATCCACGTCATGCATTTCCATGTCACAGGTGTCATACCCTACTCTCCCAAGCACCAGTCAGTTAAAATAGGTCTGCACAGGCTGAGGAAACGGTATATGTGAGCGGTGTCAGAAGCATAAACAAATGTGCTTGTGTCTTTCCACAATGCCAGAAATTATAATTTCCTAGGTTGTCATGATGTCTTGGCTCTGATTTGCCAGGTAGTTCTAAGTTCCCCCAATAGCTGACTGAGCAAGTGCAGGTTCTTTTACTCCAATTTTATTCTCAGGTCACATCACACATTCTGTAACTAGCAAGCTATGTGTATGCTACAGAATGGCTGCAAAGGGTTAAAGAGACAGATTTCCAAATTTCACAGATTTCTAAAGAGGCCTGATTGGAACCAAGTAGAAAGCTGAGGGAGATACAGAAAGAGTCATCTAAGTGGTTACGGAAGACTCCTAAGGAAAGCAGTTGGCGGTGGTACTAGAGGCAGTGCTGCAGAATCAAGTTGTGAAGTTAGGGTAGGGCCAAGTCTAAGGGTTAATCTGTGCATCAGAAGAGAGGTTCTGAATGGTGGCCATAGAGATT
Source organism: Uromys caudimaculatus (assembly GCA_028551405.1). NCBI lineage: Eukaryota > Metazoa > Chordata > Mammalia > Rodentia > Muridae > Uromys > Uromys caudimaculatus. The sequence continues at coordinate 110,269,867 of CM052722.1, read as the reverse complement.
AAAGACATGGTGGGCTTAAGATGGACAAATGAATGTTTGGACAGATGGCAATTTGAGTAGAATTTATTAGCAGTAGAAACTGAGCTGAGTTGAAGGCTAGGAAACAGTTGGGTAGTCTCTGCTTGTCAGTCTCCTTATGTGCACACCAGGTTGATGAGGTCTCACCATCACAACACTAGCTGTGCTCTTCTTCATGGGGATCCAGATGAGGTTGTCACATTCTTTCCTTGGTCTTATATGTTCAACAAGTTCCAAGGTCTGAGATACCTGCCATCATTTTTAGTACATCTGAACTAAAAGTATTTATCTCATTGCTGTGACAAAACACCTGACTCCGCCCCACCATAAAAAGAAAACTTGAAGAAGAAAAGGATTATTTGGGTTTATAATTCCAGGGGTACAGTTCTTCATGTCAGGGAAAATGTAATCTTCATGTCAGAAGAATATGGCTGATCAACAAGCAGAGAGCAATGAATGTTTGTGCTCAGATTACTTACTCCTTTGTATCCAGTATAGGTTTCAAGTTCCAGGAATAGGGCCATCCACAGTTAAGGTAGGACTTCTCATCTCAGCTAACCAATTTTACATAATCACCTGAGACATGCCCAGAGATTTGTTTCCATGGTGATTCTAAATTCAATCAATTTCACAATGAAGATTAATCATTACATCCCTTGTGCTCATGTGTTCCCAAACTACTTTGATAAATTTATAGAGTGGCACCCTTTCTTCTTTGAGAAGTGAGATATTTATCAGGCTGTGCCTTGTGGGTAGTGCCAGACAGATGGTGGTGTTTATGTGCCTAACCAGGTACAGAGGCATATAGTGCCTGTGTGTTTGTACTCAGAAATGAAATCAAAAGCTGCTTGTAGAATAGTCTTTCAGGGCAAGGCACAGCTGGAAATAACAATTTTACACAATATGGAGTAACTTAGAACAGGGCACGTATTATTCTCAACACCATGTTTCCAGGTTTCCTGTGCGCCTAATATAAATAACCACAGCAAGTCTTGCACAAGTGTTATTAGCATGCTTGTTTGGGTCTTGGAAGTAAAGGAGAACATTCTTTTTAAAACATTTTAAAAATTAGTATTTTGTTGTTTTTATTTCGTGTGTGTGTGTGTGTGTGTGTGTAGGCCAGAGGTCAACACTAAATTTCTTTCTCTATCACTCTGACTTATTCCTTTGAGCTGGGTCTTTCACTGGATAGGAGCCACAGCTATCCTCCTGTCTCTGCCTCCATCAGCAACGTGTTTATAGGCATATGTATCCACACATGGCTTTATACATGGGTTCTGGGCATCTAAACTCAGGTCATCATATTTTCATATTAATAATTTACTCATGAAACTGTCTCCTTAGTCCTAAAATAGTTCTTTTTGAAAACAGTATTTTTCATTTTGCATGCTATCATTAGTTTTAGTCTGATTGCATTCAGAACCATAGTTTACTATAGTATGTGTTCTGAGATACACATTCTATGCCGTGAGCAGAAGGGAGGAAGCAATCTGTTCTGATTGGTAGAGAAGGGACTGGACTTGATGCAATTCTAGTTTATATCTTAGAGGATATGAAGAATGTTTCAGCAGGCATGGAGATGGCTATGAACTGCTAATGGCAGAGACGATAAAAAAAGAGAAGCTGGCTAATGGCTCATACTCTCATTTGCTTAAACAATCTACATCACTGGAGTATAAGTGATTTTCTACATTCTCAACATGAATAAGTATAATCATGGAAAATGTGCTTGTTATTAAAATGATGCAATGCCTTTTTGCAAAAGACTGCATGGAATTGAATGCAATAGGCTTCCGTAACCATGTAAGCACTCATTTATAAGACTTCTGAACCTTCTAATAAACAGGAATTTGGTTTGTGTATAATTGAGTTTTAATGGCTCAGGCAAAATTAAAAACTAGAGTAACTTAAGATGACTATTCAAACTTTATATCATCCTAATCTCCTCAGAAGCTATAAATTATGACTTACCTTCAGCAGACTAAAAGCAAAGCCCATAAGCAAACAAAAATAAGATTTTTAAGGTGTATTGGATAGTACATATTACATCCTTGGCCCTATGATCAATAATGATATAATATAAATTTATTAATTTCATTATAGTTTTTGATGAAATGTTTTATGAAACTCAAAACTAGCTCCTATACTGTTAGATCTTACATATACAAATGTGTATTTAACATCTCTATCCCCATGGTTATATTATGTCTCTGTTATTAATCAGAGGAGAGAAACTAAAGTCAGTGATCAATCATTCTTCATTGTGTGGCATTTTCAACAGTGTTATTCTGGGGCTTAGGAATCTTTCCTTGTTAAGTTTTAATAAATGGGTAAAGGATGAACCTATAAAATCGGGGTGTTACATATTTATAATTCTTTTGTTCAGTGGTTTCACAAATGTCTTATCCTTCTTCCCAACATGTCAATCGTATGTCTGTGTGATTCAAGGAACTCAATTATATAATTTCTTATTATAATGAAAAACAGCCTGCTAAGGACTAGCTTTGGCATGGACAGGGGTGCTGAGAGAAGGGGTGTCTGGGAGGAATGAAAAGAAGGACTGGCAGTCAAATCGTGGATCCAAGCTGAAGACCTGTGTCTGCTTGATACAACTTTTCCAGTCTGCTTCTCTCTATGTTCTCTTTCTCTCTGGAGATTTCTGTCTATATTCTGCTTGCTTGCTATTCTAAGAGATCTCTCTGCCCATGTCCTGTTTGCTTGTGTGTGTGTGTGTGTGTGTGTGTGTGTGTGTGTGTGTGTGTGTGTGTGTGTGTGTACTTTCTCCAAGCATTTCTTTCTTTCAGTCTCAGGGGCAGGAACCATGTCACTCTGTCCCCACCAGGGCCATGCCAGGCCCGGCAATAACAACTGTCCTTCTCTCCAAAATCTAATCCGTAACATGTCACAGAAGCTATGCACATAAAGTAATGCGAAAAGAGCACAAAAGTAACATGGCAGCAAAAGGTAAATGGGTCATGGATATGAGATGGTAAAATATTTTATCTCTGATACATCATTTCCCCTATCATTTCCACCCCCTTTATCACACATACACAGTGATCAGCCCAGAGTAACACTGTGTGGGATCCATGGCTGGTCGACATGATGAAGAGTAGAAAAGTGGAAAGCTGTGTGTACTGAGGTTTTCTCCCCACTGTGTTATACTCTACCAAAGACTCTGGAAGCTGGAGGGCTACAATTAGAAAGGTTTTTCTTGAAAGAAAGTAATGCCAAGGCCAACCTGCCATATGTAATAGTACAGTTTCTCCTCAGAGGTACAGCTCTGTTCCAGCAACCCCACTGGGGAAGTGACCAACTAATGAATATGTTTTGGATTTTCCCATAGTTCAGTACTACAATCTAAGAGAGCCAATAGCTTTAATAGAATAGGAATGCAACAAGAAAAGTAGTCCATAGGAATCACCAGAAGGCATTGTGAGACAATTAGGACTAGTAGTTGAATCTAGTAGGGCTGTGCACTCTCCATACCAACAAGTACAAAGGGTCTGTGGCAAGTACTAATGGGGCTACAGGATATCTGACCTACTAAATCTCCTTTCTTAAAAATAATTCTACATAAAGGACAAAATACTGATACTGAAAGATTCAATAGGATAGTTCCTTCTGCTCCTAGTATGTTTCTTTTGATACCAGTTTGTTGAAAGATATGCAACTATAAACTCAGAACAAAATATAACAAAACAAACAAATATTGGGGCCGGAGATATGGTGCAGTGGTTAAGAGTGTAGCCTGATAATGAAGAAGACAAGTTCTATTCTCTGTACTCAAATCAGATGGTTCACAACGGTCTGTAATTCTAGCTCCAAGGTATTGATACTTCTGGCCTCCACTAGAACTGGCAGTCACATGCATGTGCTCACACACAAACCCAAACACATCCACAAATTAAAACTAAGAACATATTTTAAAATACAGTAATTTGATGATAGTTGAAAGGAAATAGAAGTTTCTAAAGAGGTGTTCATGTCTAAAGAGAGGCATCATACAAGATGAGGTATGTACCCTATATCCTGTATCCTGTAAACAAAGGAAAAGTCAAAGTGGCTAAGTACTACATCACCAAGAGCAGGTATGACACTGATATGAAGTAAAAGACAAATCCCAGACTAGACAAAAATATTGACAAGTGAGAGATATTAGCTCCATATCTCTCACCCTGTGTAAAAGTCAGTTCAAATATATTTGATTATTAGTGTTCACTGTCAACGGAATCTAGAATTACAAGGTCATGGCTGTAGGGAATTATCTTGATTACACTAATGGAAGTAGAAAAAGCTACTTACTGTAGGTCCTACCATTCCTGGGCTGGGATTCCTGGACTGTATAAATGGAGAAGGAGAACTGAGAAATAGCATTCATCCATCTTTCCTGGATGTGATGTGAGTGAGCATCTGCTTTAAGTTTCAGCTGCATTGTCTTCTCCACCATGATGGACTATACTTTGTAACGGTAAGACAGAATAAATTCTTTCTTCCTTGACTTGCTTCTGTAAGAGTATTTTATCAAAGTAACAGGAAAAAGAACTAAGACAATCTAAGACCTTACACCCTGAAACTATTATACGAAAACACTTCAGGTACAAGCATAGGTATGTACTTTCTGAAAATGACTCCAATTGCATAGCAAATCATCCCAAGAATTAACATATGGGATCATGTAAGATTAAAAACAAAACAAAACAACAACAATAGAACTGTTTGGCACAGCAAAAACAAACAAACAAACAAAAAACAATTATCAGAGTGAATATACAGCCTGCCAAATTGTAGATAGACATCTTTTCTAATTATGTACCTGACATGGAATTAATGTATAGAAGCTATAAAGAACTTTGAAAGTTTTTCTTTATTAAATGGGAAAATCTACCTACTGCAGGGAGACCATTCCCTAGATGGATTCCTGGACTGTATTAATGAAGAAGGAGAACTGAGAAAATGTAAGAGTGAAAACTCTGAAACTCACACCAAAAGAATAACAAATCTAATTAATATAGTAGTCAAATGGATGGAACAGATAGTACCCAAAATGAATATGAATAACCAACAAATATATGAATAAACATCCTTAGCCATTGGGGAAATGAAAGACTAAACTATACGTGGATTCCATCTCTTATCAATCAGAATGGTCACCATGAGAAAACAACAACAAATGCTGCTAAGGATGGAGATGGACCCCATATATATTTGAATGCTTGGTCATTAGGGAGTGGTACTAGTTGACAGAGATAAGGAGATGTGGTTTTGTGGGAGTAGGTATGGGCTTGTTGGAGGAAGTGTGTCACTGGGGCTGGGCTTTGGGCTTTCAAATGCTCAAACCAGGACTAGCCTCTCTCTCTTTCAGCTGCATTCATTATCTAGTTATCTAGATATAGAACTCTCATCTAGGTCTCTAGCGCCATGTCTGTCTGTATGCCACCATGCTTCCTCCCATGCTGATAATGGGCTAAGCCTCTGAAACTATAAGCAAGCCCCTGATTAAATGCTTTCTTTTGTAAGAGTTGCCATGGCTATGGTGCCTCTTCATAGCAATCGAACACTAAGTATGACAGTAGCAATGTAAACTAGTGTAGTCACTATAGAAATAAGTTACAGAAGTTCCTCACTAAACCAAAAACAGTTCTACCACTGTATGCGCACACTCATGCTTGTCACAGCACTCACTATTATAACAACATATCAGAATCAGCCTAAGTACCCACAAGGAGATGAATGGATAAAGAAAATATGATTCTTATACAAACAGCATTGTTTTGACCTAAAGATCAACAAAATCATAATTATTATAGGAAAATGATGGAACCGAAGATAATCATCTTAGGCAAAACAATACATATCCAGAAACATGTACAATTTTTTGCTTTCTTTTATATCTGAAGTCAGATTTTGAAAAATAGACATGGAAGTAGAAAGAGAATTATTTACTTAAAAGAAAGGAGTGAAGGAAAATGGGAGGGGCACAAGAATGGAAGGATGTGATCAAAGTATAGTATGTTCATGTATGAAAATGTCATATTGAATCATATTGTCTTGTACAATTAGTATATGTAGATTACAGTTATAAATGATCACATAATTTGCAAACACAAGTGATAGAAAAGGGTCAAAGAAAAGCAATCTATTATGTAAAGATACATAAAGATGGGGAACTTTCCTAGCTCAAGTGGCTGATATCTGAAGTCATCAGGACAAGAAATCTTTAAAGTACTGGGAAAACAAAAGTCAACTCAAAATTTTGTACTCAATAAATACATTCTTCATAAATGAAGAATAATGTGTTTTGAATTGCAACAAAATGAAAAAAAATTGACGGTAGGCTTCAAGTAGGTATTGGGATTATACCTTTTGCAGGGGTTGATTATAATGTGGTACGGGTCTTGAGAAAACACCCTGTAATTTATCTTGGGAAAAGGGAATGTAAAGAGTCTTATGAGGCATGATTCCGGGGTGATTTCTCATCCATGGTTATAGGGTTAATTGAACAAAGAGCTTTCCACATTTCTCTATCTTAGGGTAAAGATGCATAAAATCCTCGATCCATAATTTGGTGTTGCTTTTTCATGGGCATGACAACTGATTGTTCATGCATCATAGTGTGATGCTACTTGTATTCAAATATTAAATACTGGTCCCCAAGATCTGAGAGATCCTCAGGGATGAGGAGATCCTCACATATGCAAAATGATGCTATGTATCCTTGATTCCCAAGTTAATCAGTGGATAAAAAACTAAATGCTGTGATTGGGCAGGAGAGAGAGGTAGGTGGGTTTTCTGTTAGTTGGCTGGAGGTGGAAGGTAGAGAGAAAGAGGAAGAAGAGAGGACATGGAGAGAGTAGGAAGGCACCATTGGGGGGACATGGACCATGAGCACACAACCAGGAAAAACAGCAAGTAACAAGGGATATGGCTGGCATGTAAGTTATAATAGCTCAAAACCTGCTCAATCTAGGCTTACAGCATGAAAATAAAATACCTGGATTGTATGTCTTCTACACAAACTAGCTAGAATGATTAATTCCTTTTATACAAGCTGTCACCTGGGCCCTCTAGTTCATTGTAATCATGTGGGACTATGGAGTTGGCCAACCATTTAAAGCCATGTTGATCTTTCTGGTGTCTAAGTAATACTCTGACTCCATTTAGGATCGTCCTATCCTTTCTTCATGAGTCTATGGAATTGTAACAAATTAACCTAATAATATACAAGGGATACTATGACATTCTCTAGCTATACCACTACTGCTTAGATTCTGCTTGACCTCTTGACAACAGAAGTTCTTTATCAGGCTGAAGGGAAATGAATCCAAATAGAATTTCAGATATTCACTTAAAATGAAGCAGAAATAAGTCATACATACACATTCCTATGAAAAAAGTAAAAAAATACTTTTACTCCTTTTAGTTTCTTAAAGCACACAACATTCTTTGAAGCAAGCATATGGTATTTTGCACTTTTATATATAGGACAACTATAGAAAGAGAGAGAGAGAGAGGGAGAGAGAGAGAGATTAAATTGACTTCTAATATTGTAAGAATTTCATATAAGGTTTTATAATATTCTCATAAGGCTGCCTTTAATTAGATCATGACCACAATAAAAGTTCTTAATAAAAATATTACTTAAAAAACTCTAAAAATGCCAGAAACCTTTATATTACATGCAAAATTGGAAGCAAAAATGCTTAAAATAATTTCATTTGCCTTCAATTTGAAGCATGCTTGTCTTATTTTGGCTGGTGAAAGTGATATCTAAATAAACAATTTGGGCATTTTTCAAGTGAAGAAATAATAAAAGTGAGAAGAATTAAGATCATAAAGATCTCAAATTAACCTTCCTATAACAATCACCATTGCTTTTTAAAACTTTTTATTTTGAAATATGAATGCACATGAGTTTGCAAAAATAGCTTAAACGCCACCGTATGCTTCCACTTGTTTCCCATAGTGCTGACGTATTATAGCATTCCAGCAGCAGACTATAGGGCTGACTCAGGCTTTCCAGTAGTTACATGAATTTGTGGGTGTGAGAGGTGCATACAAATCACCATCACAAAGTCATAATCACGCCCACTTCTCACCTTTGCACCTCTGAAAACCACTAATCAGATATTCTACAATTATGTATTTGTCATTTCAAGAAGTTTGTGTAATTGTAACCACATGGTATTGACCCTTTGACATTGATTTTTTTTCCAGTAAACGCCAAATCCATCATATGCATGCAGAAGTTTCTTTTTGAAAACTTTTTATTGATTCTTCACGAATTTCACATCGTGCACTCCAATCCCACTCATCTCCCACTCCCATCATACTTACCCTCCACCCTTGCATCCTCCCCCCCAACAGAGAAAAGAATTCTCATTGTGGAAGCTATCGTGTGTCACAGTGTGTCCCACAGTATACTCTTTTGTCCATACTTCTTTGCTTTTAATTGTTCATTGCAATGACTCATTGGTCTGGCATGAGGCTTCTGATCTCTGCTACTCTATCAATACGGGTACCTCACTGGGACTCCTCTCAAATATCCTGTTGTTGCCCTGCATCATGAAAATCCTGTAGTACCAGTTCCTTTGTGCACTCTAACAGTTTATCGATGGGGTAGATGTTAGGGTGAGCCAGATCAAATCCTTGGATCTAGGCTTGAGAGGTCTCTGACATCCTATCAACCCTACAGCTCTCACGTCCATTGGGGCTGGCTCATCAGCAACCCCAGATACCAGGGCCAGCTCTACCCTACTGCCCAGGAGAGGTGCAGGGCCCATTCTCCTCTCTCTAGTGTTGAAACTGGAGAAGAACATGGCCAGTTCTCCCACTCTCATGACCTTGGGGCCAGGTCTCCTACCTGCTGTAGATGGTGAGAGATGAGGGAGGGGAAGAGGGCATCTCTCCTTCCTCCAGGACACTATACAGCAGATAAGAAGCAGGGCCAGTTCTCTCACACTCACACCCTCAGAGCTGGCTCAATGGTGACTCTGCCATCAGGGTCAATGGCGACCCTGCCATCAGAGTCAGCTCTGTTGTGTTGCCAGGTGAAGTGCAGGGCCTGTTCTCCTGCTTCCCTGAGCAGGTGTTTCCCTGATCCCCTGGGTGCTGCAGCAGAGGCATAGCCAGCTCTCCCACTCTAATGACTCTAGGAACTAGCTCTCCTCCCTGCCTCAAGTGGCAAGGGGCAAGATGAGGGTGGTTGTCTCTCCATCACCCATGTCATTTTACAGGAGACAAATAGTGAGGCCAGCTCTCCCATGCTCACACACTTGGGGCTGGCTCGCCCATGCCCCTGCCACCAGGGTCAGCTGTACTGTGCAAGGTCACTTTCCTGAGTGCTGCAACTAGTGAGGGGCAGAGCCTGCTCTCCTGCTCTCATGACCCCAGGGCCAGGTCTCCTGCCTGCCAGAAGTAGTGAGAAGGGAGGAGGAAGAAGGGTATCTCTCCCTTGTCCATACCACTGCACCGGAGACAAGTAGTAGGTCCTCCCACGCTCATATCCGCAGTGGCCTGCTCACCTACAATGCAAGCAATGTGCAGGGCCAACTCTCTCAAGTACTTCATCTAGTAAAGGGTGGGGTCAGCTCTCCTGCTTTCATCCTCCTAGGGCCAGCTCTTCCACAATGCCCAGGTGAGGGGTGAGGCCAGTTCTACACAGCTCTCAGACATCAACTTGTTCCCAGGCAGCAGATTAGACCAGGGTGTCCACCTGGCCTTTGGTGGTAGCAAACCTCTGCTGCAGGGCCACGGACCCAGACATGATCCCCAGGTGGCAATACAGGCTAGTACCCCGCCATGGTCCCAGGTGGCATCTCCAGCTACTCACATCACACTGCACCTCACTACCCTTGTCTCCAGTTCTGTCTCTTCATTGTACTCACTTCCTTCTGTTTCTCTTTCTTCCATTTCTCCTCCACTTACTTGCTCCTCTTAGTGGCACCTGAGGTCTCTGAGTGCCTGTGGTCGTCTCAGGAGTGGTTTTAGGATTGCTATGCCCCACTTGTGCATTATGGCATCAGGCAGGCATTATATTGGGCATGGTCTTCTCCTGTAGTCTGTGCAGCATCCAACTGGTGGTCATATCAGGCTAGCTCCCTGTCCAGGCCCCATGGAACCAGTCCAGTGGTCATCTCAGGGTCACTCCTCGCCCTGCCTGTCCAAGTGGCCCAGTGTGAGGGTCATCTGTCTCGGGCTCCCTCCTGCCTGGGACCCTCAGCCCCAGGTGGAGTTCTTCTAGTCTCCAGTTTGCTCCTAGTCCTGTAAGCTGTTGTTGTCAGGGCCTGCACATCACTGGACTTGGGGCCATCTCAGGCTCACTTTTTTTTCAAGGAATGTTATGAACATCCTTCAGATGTTCATGGGTCAGAACACTGAGCATAGGCATAGCATCTCTCCCCTCTGTCTCCTACTGACATGTGACACAGTAGCCACATCTGCAACATTTCTGGAGGCAGGTCAGAATTTTCATTCCTCTTACCGCTGAGTATTCTGTGGTATAGGTGTACTGAGTTTATCTAGTCACCTACTGAAAGACACTTATGTTGTTTCCAGTTCAGGGGTGATTATAAACAAAACTATCATGAACATCTATATACATATTTTTATATGAATATGACTTTTCCTTTATGTGAGATAAATATTCAAGAGTGATATTTCTAGGTCCTAAAAGTAATTGCATGTTTAGCTTTACAAGAAAAGACACAATTTGAGTGTGTAACACAATGGTAGAGCAACTGACAGCTTGTGTTTCATACTCAGCCCTGGGAAAAAGGAAACAAAATGGAATAGGGCTGTATCATTTTCCATTCCCATCATCAATATATGAGGGAGCTTGTCTTTTGCTCTCATAACAGAGTCTTTAATAGTGAAGAGTTTTAAATTTTGAAAGTTTAGTTTGATGCATTCCTGTACATATATACTTTCATGGATCATACTATGGATAATAAGAATCCTTCATCAAATCCCAGACCTAGAATTTTCTCTAGAATTTGTAGAATTTGTAGTTTACTTTTATGTCCAAAATGCATGCAGATCCACTTTTGTTCTAAAGTTATTCTATGAAAATGGGCAGAAAACAAGAATACACAATCTAATTCCCCATAGGAAGAAGCATTAATATCATGCAAATACCAGTTCATTTTACTTTTAAATTGAAGGATGCAAAATTACAACAGTAACAAGTCATGGTTTTATTTTGTTTTGTGTTTTTTGGAAAAGGTTCTCACTGTGCAATCCTGGCTGGTCTGAAATTCACTATGTATATCACACCGACTTTGAACTTAGAGATCTGCCTGCCTCTTTCTCCCCAGTGCTGGGATTAAAGGCTTGTGCCACTGCACACAGCAACAAGCGAAAACAAACAAATTAGTGGAAAAGTCAGTTTGCCCCGCGTAGTTTTCCATGCTCTGCATTTGGTTGGCTGCACTGGCAGGATATTTTAATTTTTTATTGTTGTTGTTCAGTATAGTCAGAATAACTTCAGATCCTGAAGCTATTTACATCTCCCACAAGAAGTGGGCACACACCAGACCATAACATACAAAGGTTAAATATAAAGACTCACCACAGTCAGTCAGGAAGCAAAAGGAGCAGGAGGGAAACCTGGATATCAGTCTTTATTGAAAGTTTTGAGGGACGAAATGAGTAGGCTGTTGAAGACCAGCTAAGCAGGCTTAGAATTTGGTGGTTTAAATACAATCAGTAATCTTTGGGTATAGTCCTTAATTGCCATTATCTGAGCCAAGTTGAAAATATTCTAGACTGCAGAAACGTGATGAAATGAGGTGGAACTAGAGATGAAGATTATTAGTTGGTTTGCCTATCAAGCAAATTTTTATCTGTAGGGATCAGCTAACTTTGGGAGAAGCAGCCCTTTCCTTTATCCACAAGGCCCTAAGATGCCAAGCAACAGAAAAAATAATTAATAAATGCCATGTTTTATTGAAAACACTTAATAAACATTTTGATATTGAAGTGTTTGCAGTTGCAGTTACTGTGTCTTGAGTTTTCCCAAAAGCAATGAATATGTAATTGGACCCCCGCTCATAATGGAGGGATATTTACTATCTAAGCAGTACAGTTTCAGGATCTTCTGGCCACAATATATCAAAGACAGTATTGTAAATGTAAAATAAAACCAACAATAGTGATTGGCCAGGCTAGAGGAGTGAAAGCCAAGTATACAGAAAGTGAAATTTCTTCAGTCTTCCAAGGTCTCCAAGGTGCCATTTACTTCTGGCCTTCCAACCACTGTGCAGTTGCTTGGATTGGAAGTTTGAGTTTAATAAAAAGCACACTAGGCTAAGCCTCCATCATCAGTTTCTCTAAAGTGGCACTGATAGCCTTCCCACATGCACAGGCTTTTCAGTCCTTATACAGTGCATCTCCTGTGGGAATGCCTAGTTTCAGGGTACTAAATACATGTCAGACAATGACAGAGGAATAATTTTAAAAATGTAAGATACACTGAGTAACAGGCTCAAATATATATGGAAAATAAAATGCCTTTGTCTTATTTACCACAATGTTTGCTGTTTCTAAACATTCAAAACGACTGAAATGCCCATAAATTAAAGATTGAGTAATCTGTGACACAAATGCTCAATGGGGTTCTAACAGCTGCTTTAAAATTGTAAATTTAATTACAATGATAAAGAGTAACTTCATAGTGGAGTAATCTGACAGGTATTTCTTTAACTGAGTGGTTAATGTTCAACGCACTAATAATAAAAGCCTAAGTTGTCATGTATTCCCAGACAGTATGCACCAAGAAAGGCACACATATTTCTTCGATATGTTTCCCAGAAAAACTATAATCTCAAAAAAGGTATAAAAAATCATTTAAAACAAAAGCAAAAATAATCTTAAAAATAGTTAATGAGGCTACTTCAATTAAAGTCTAAGTTATGAGACACAATAAAAGACTCAGAAACTATTCTAGTATAAAATATAATCCCAGATTAGGGGGCAGAGAGAAGGCTGATCTCTTAATTCAAAGACAGCCTGATCTATATAGTGAGTTTCAGGCCAGATTGGCTATCAGCAAGCCCCAGGAATCTTGTCTCCACCTAGGGCTTGGATTATAGGTACAATATACAAGGTTTGTTTGTTTGTTTTTAAACAATAAAATCAGAATTTACTTATTTTTATTATTTTTCATTTATTTTTCATTCATTCCATTCTTTTCCCTTTTTTATATTGGATATTTTATTTATTTACATTTCAAATGCTATCCCCTTACATGGTCTCCCCTCCATAAAGCCTCCATCCCATACCCCCTTCCCCTGATTCTATAAGGGTGCTCCCCCACCCACCCACCCACCCACTCCCACCTCCCGCCTTGTTTTATGTGGGTACTGAGGATCTAAATTTAGGTCCTCTTGCTTTGCTTAAGGCCTTTACTAGCTAAGATATCTCCCCAGCCCTTTTTCGTTTTTAATTCTTTGACTGTTTCATACATGTATATGATGAATTTTGGCCACTTTTCATCTCTGCATCTTACCCTTTTCATCCCCCTTTCTCTCCCACTGGCACATGTGCAATTCACCACTGGCTCCATCACTGAAGATAATGACACACCTCTCAGTAGTTCCAAAGGAGGGTTGAGGCATTGAGTCCCTTTCCCAGTGATGATGAAATGTTCATTTCTGCAGGTCTTATGCTAAACCTGGTAAAATGTCACTAAGGTCATAGACCCTAAGGAGAAATCTACTACTAATAGGTTATACCCATAGATTAGTGTTGCCTTCAGCCTTGTTCAGAGACATTTCTTTATTGATTGTGTGGCAGCTAACATGGGGACTCATAACTAATCAAAGTGCTGAGCATGTTACTGTAACTGTTGTATGCTCTGGGCACTGAGAAATAAAAGACATGTCTAGAATTTCTTCCTTGGTGTCACTGTTGAGTTCTCACTAACCATTCAGTAACTGCTACAAGAAAATCCTTTCTTTTTAGGTCACAATTTTGCCACTTTCTGAAGTTCTCTAGTCTCTACGTCATATATTTACTTCTGGGGCATAGAACTTAGTATTTAAGAACACAGGCTTTAGGGTTTGAAAGACCTGGTTAGAATTCTTTTTCTACCACCTCTTAGCAGAAGACCATGTTACTTCATTGCTGTGAGCCTAGTCTCCTAAAGTATAATGACACTGCCTATAATTAATGAAACTCTTTTAGCAAATAAATGAATCAATGGAAGTCCTTAGCACTGCATGGCACAGACTGATGACTCAAATACACAGGGACTGATAGCGGCTTTGAATGGATCCTGTGATTTTCATTTTTACTTGGTTGCTTTTATCCAGACTGTTCCCTCCTCCAAAAATGCTTCTGCTTGTAGAAAGTTTGTTATTTGAATCAAGTCTCCAAATTCACCTTCTCAAGCCTTCTTTTTGTACTACTGGGATATTCTCTCTGTTTTAAATCTCCATTTAACTGCATCAGACACCTCTTTCACACCACTTTTTGTACTTAGGCAATTCCTAGGGTTGCACTTCCCCTGAGGAGGTGCTCCATGACTCTTGCCCAAATTAAATCGTATAGTGTCCAAATAGTACATGATTCCCTAGAACTTTGTCTTAGTCAAGGTTTCTATTCCTGAACAAACATCATGACCAAGAAGCAAGTTGGAGAGGAAAGGGTTTATTCAGTTTACACTTCCAATTCCTGTTCATCATGAGAGGAAGTCAGGACTGGAACTCAAGCAGGTCAAGGAGCAAGAGCTGATGCAGAGGCCATGGAAGAATGCTGCTTACTACTGACTTGTTTGCTTTTTCCTGGCTTGCTCAGCTGGCTTTCTTATATAACCTAAGACTACCAGTCCACAGATGGTACCACTCACAAGGGGCCCTCCCCCCTTGATCACTAATTGAGAAAATGCCTTACAGTTGGATCTCATGGAGGCATTTCCTCAACTGAAGCTCCTTTCTCTGTGATAACTCCAGCTTGTGTCAAGTTGACACACAAAACTAGCCAGTACAATTGACCCCTTGTCAACTTGACACACAAAAACATCACCATTAAGC